>PITA01017823.1:28163-40455 GCA_004023965.1 Spilogale gracilis
GGATAATCATGAAGAAAGTAATCATCTATCCACCTGCTCTGCTTCAGTACTCAGTTTCTTAGCCATGTTTTCACTTGGTGGTGACTGGAATGAAGAGAAATGCATGCTTTCTGTTGTCTCTGTTGTCAAAACCATCCCCAATCTTTAGGGCAAATATTCCCCCACTTTAAAAGCATTCCTTTATCCAAAGAAGCAGATTTAATGAAACTCTTACCAGAGTACTCCTTAGTGCTGAGGTCCCAGCTTTAGTTTAGCACTTCCTTTCCTACAGGACCAATAGAGAGGCATACATATGATTTAACTATGACTGAAAGACCAGGTTGGGGAATTAGAGCAGACACTTTTCTTAACTCACTTGTGAAAACTGAACCAACTTTCTTGTTTTTCTCCCTGGAAATACAGTCTTTTTTGTCCTCCTTCAAAAATCCAACTATATGCAAACTGGCACTTTCTAATAGACCATAGATTTCTGAACAAAACACTAGTGATTTAAGGTATTTAAAAACTGAGCAAAAACTCAGTACAGAGGCACTTGGGTGGCTCAGTCATCAAGCATCTGCCTTCGGCTCAGGTCATGATCCCGGAGTCCCAGGTTCGAGCCTCACATCGGGCTCCCCGCTCAGCGGGAAGCCTCCTTCTCCCTCTGTCACTCCCCATGCTTGTGTTCCCTCTCTAGCTGTGTTTCTCTCTGTCAAATAAATGAAGTCTTTAAAAAAATTAATACAAATGAGATTCACTGAAATCTGTATTATATATTTTAAGGTAAAATGTTATTGAATCAGGGCGCCTGGGTGGCTCAGAGGGAAGCCCCTGCCTTCCACTCAGGTCATGACCTCAGAGTCCTGGGATCGAGGCCTGCATCGGGCTCTGGCTCTCTGCTCAGCGGGGAGCCTGCTTCCTCCTCTCTCTCTGCCTGTCTCTCTGCTTACTTGTGATCTCTCTCTGTCAAATAAATAAACAAAATCTTAAAAAAAAGTTATTGAATCAATGAATGTTTTATTATTTATACACATAAGCACAACTAGTTGATAAACACACTATCAATATGGTATCTTTATACCACCAATTGATGACTGTTTATTGGATTAATAAACAAACTGTTACAAGCATAACACCTATTTAGTGATATGAAAAAGTACAATTCTGAGAGATCCAGCTTAAGTGATTATATTTTTGTTCCCAAATTAAATGTATAATCTATACAGAAGGATAATGAATTGAATATTAAATTGAGATTTTTTCTTTTCTAAAAAAATATTATGATAACTTTCAAACATTGAGAATATTGATAATGGAAGGTATTATGCTGAGCGAAATCAGTCAGTCAGAGAAAGACAATTATCATATGATCACTATGATATGAGGAATTTGAGAGGCAGGGTAGGGAGGTCCTGGGGGGTAGGGAGGGAAAAAATGAAAGTAGATGGGACCAGGGAAGGAGACAAACCATAAGAGACTCTTAGTACCAGGAAACAAACTGAGAGCTGCTGGGGGAAGAGGAAGGAATGGGGTGGCGGGATGATGGGCATTGGGGAGGGTATGTGCTATGGTGAGTGTTAAGAATGATGACTCACAGACCTATACCCCTGAAGCAAATAATACATTATATGCTAAAAAGTGTATAAAGAATTGTTACAACTTAATAATAAAACACACACACACACACACACACACACACACACACACACACAAGTCCATGAACTTGGGGCACCTAAGTGGCTCAGCTGGTTAAGCGTCTGCCTTTGGTTCAGGTCATGATCTCAAGGTTCTGGGACTGAGGACCACATCAGAATCCCTGCTCAGTGGGAAATCTGCTTCTTCCTCTGCCCCCCCCCCCAAAGCTCACTCCCTCCCTCTCTCTCAAATAAAATCTTAAAGAATAAAAAATAAAAAGTCCTTGAACCCATCATGCAGCTAAAATTATATCTGTCTCTTTAGAAACATAATTCTACTAAACATTAGACACTAATATGTTGAGATAAAGATAGATATAGATAGATCTATGTCATTCAACTGCTGAATACATATAGCACATGCTTTTTCACTCCTCTGTTGGATTATTCCCACTGAATAAAGTTTTTATTTCCAGAAAACTCTTTGTTGCCATGCCATCCTTAAACCCATGGAAACATTAATATGCACTGATCAGGGAGAAAGAAGGCGCTCCTTTACGGGGAGCGGGGCGGGGGGGAGAGATGAATTGCCTGGACTTAACCTTCCAAACAGATTTTTAAAAGCACTTGTCAGAAATAATAGTCTGGAGAGCAATGCATTCATTTGCAAGACCCAGATTTTATTGAAAGAAGAAAACATTTATAGGTTCAAAATGCAAAAAAAACAACTAGAGAACTGAGAAGGAAAAAAAGAAAAACTCTCCTGGACTGTAGGAAGGTTGGGACAGGAGTTCGGAGAAGAGAACCAGAATTTGCACTTGAGTGAGGAGGCTGATCCTGACCTTTCTTTCAAGTGTCATACTTACAGTGCAGTCGGGAAGCTTACAATTAAGTTCATCACATTATGAAGGTGTTTTTTTCTAGAAAACCACCTTGAGCAAGGAAATAAGCACTGATGCTTTCTTGGTATGATACTATGGTTTGTAATATTTGGGGGCACCTGGATAGCTCAGTCAGTAAAGTGCCTGACTCTTGATTTAGGCTCAGATCATGATCTCGGGGTTGACAGAGCCCCCTGTCAGGCTCTGAGCTCAGCGTTGAGCCTACTTGAGATTCTCTAGCTACCTCTATTCCCCTCCCTACCCTCTCTAAAATAAATAAATAAAATGTGTTTTGTTTTGTTTTTTAATAAATATTTTGTCTTTATCCCCATTGCTGGTACAGAACTACTAAAATCCTTGGAATTTTCTAAGTGATGAGAACTATAAAAGTGTCTTTTTGTTTATCTTAATGAGGTCAATTTGGAAGTACCTAGGGAAGGCAGTTGGTTGCCAGGATAGCCAAACATGTGATTAGAAGGTTAGAAATATTATTAGTTCAACCACCCTGACATACAGAGAGGGGAGAGGGGCTGGAGGTTGACTTATCTGCCAATAGCAATCATGCCTATATAATGAAGCCTCCATAAAAACCCGCAGGGACTAGTCTGGAGAGCTTCCAAGTTGGCAAACATGTAGAAATCAGGAGAGGGCACTGAAGCTCCACACCCTTTCCCCATATCTTTCCTAATGCATTACTTCTTTTTGCCTATTTCTGAGTTACAGCCATTCATAATTAACCAGTGATCTAGTAAGTAAACTGTTTCTCTCAATTCTATGAGCCATTCTAGTGAAATTAATCAAACCCAAGAAAGAAGGGGTTTGTGGGAACCTCTCACTGGTATTTGGTGATCAGAAGTACATGTAACAACCTGAATCTGCTACTGGCATCTGAAAGCCACAGCGAGAGTTGTTGGTACCTCCGGTCTATAGCTGACTGGCAGGGCCCGGGCTGCTAAATAGTACCTGAAGTGTCCTGGAGCAGTGGGGGAGGGGCAGTCTGGGGGGACTGAACTGTTGATCTAAGGGGTCTAATACAAGCAGACAGTGTCAGCAGTGAGTTGAACTTGAACTGTAGGACACCCCACTGGTGTCCAAGAATTGTTTGGTGTTATAAAGGAAATCAACCCCAACCCTAATTGGAATTAGTTCCAGAACACCCCCAAAGATTTGGTAAAATGTAATCTCAGTGCTCACGAGTGACAGAAAGAATACATGAAGTGGGGAAGGAAGGAAGTGGCCTCAAGGCCCCATATTGGCTGTGGCTTCTCAGTAAGCTACTTTCTAAACAAAGATGTTCACTCAGTGATAAAGGACATCTCTGGACAAACTCCACAGAGAAGCTATACTTTGGAGAAGGTTTTCAAAGGGAAGAAAAAGAGAGATCATGTTTATGTGCATGGATCCTTAGAATGTTGTTTTTTCCATAGGAAGTTAGTTACCCTCAATACCAAAGTGTGTCATTCAGCCACTTTGTTGACTTGTAAAGCTGGATCTCACATCCAGTACACAGTATTCTGTCTGAGTTCAAGGGACAATCTGTAAGAGCTTTGACTTAGCAGGCAGTGGTAGCTGAGCTGGGCAAACATGTATAGAATCCACAAGCCCTGGCTAGAACTAAAGATACACCAACTGCTCAGTGTTCAAAGGCAGTGGAGGCCACAAGAATCCAAAAAGGCACTTCACATTTATGCTCTCCCTACCTCCTTAGAAAACCAAGAGCAGCTATGCACTTGGACACATACCATGATGAGTTGGCCACTGCATGAAAGACACATCATCCCCATCTTAGTTCATACACTTCTGGAGAGCCATGGAGGAGATCCAAAAAATTTCCTGGGCCCTTTCCTGTGGTGGAAATCAAGATTTCCTCATGTGTGACTATTGAGAATCAATAGATCCTTCATCAGAAGAAATGTGAACTCCAGAACTTGGATCAGTTCCAAACTAAACTAGTTCTCATGTAAAAGATAAGTAAAATGACACGTTGAGTTGCAAATGTAAATTAAAACTTACTTTAGCTACAAATAAACTCAAAGAAAACAAAGTAACCCCAACAAAAAAACCCAAAGTAAAATGCAAAGCAATGGACACCGTGTGCCAAATGGATGGCAGAAGAAATAAAATAGCAGTTCTCATGAGAGGAAACCTATTAATGGCTGGAACACCAGGGAGAATTAATAAAGATGGCATGAATAAAACCAGGCCTCAAGGAATGTCAGAATTTTGAGAAGCAGAAAGGAGTTCTGAAAGCGTACCAGGAAAGGGAAAGGAAAGCAGGCAAGGAAGATTTTGGCAGTGTTCTGATGTAGGTGAATGCAGAAGTGAAATGGCCGAAATCATATGGCTTTGATGGCCAGACATAAGCAAGTGTTATCACAGACACATAAGAAAAAATCCAGAATATCAAGCAAGGGAGTAACATGAACAAAGGCAAGCTAGAGAAGGAATAACAAAGTCTCCACAGAAGGGTCTGTTAGGAGTAAAATCAGAAAGAAAAGTGACAATGGCAATATTCCAGACATGAAATACTAAGTGCCTGAATCACAAGGGATGACAGTAGAGTCGGTAAGACTAGGAAGGAAGAACCAAGTATATTAAACTTAAGGACAATACCTGACAGGGGATCAACTGCAAGAATTCTTCAAAGATGACTGAATGCAGGAATGAACGACCAGGTCACTGTTGGCTCAAACTAGAGAATTAAGAATATTACAAAGAATGTTTAGAGAAGACATGAGGATAAGTACAGTTTTTTGTTTACTGAATTTGAAAAAAATGGTAAAACATATTAGGAGAAATGCTAAGATGGCTGATACGGACAACATAAGTGGAGAGAGGAAGAGATCAGGTTGTGATTAAGATTCAGCCGTCATACTCCATCACATGAACAAGGGAAGTCCACAGAGAATAACGGTGACCAGCATAATGACTGGATGATAAAAGTCATATATTAAACCTGACAACTGTCTGTTAAATAAAGTTGGAAAAAATAGTCCTAATAGTGTCATAACAGACTGAGGTTTGTGTTTCCTTGAAATTCACATGTTGAAATGTTCACCCTCAATGTGATGGTACTTGAAAGCAGGCTCCTTGGGAGGTGACTAGGCTCTGATGAGGTAATGAAGATGATACTCTCATGATGGAGTTAGTCCTCCTATAATAAAAGGAAGAAACCAGACAACTCTGTAGAAGCATTGCCTGAGGATAGCCATATGAGCACAGAGAGAGAGGGCAACTGTCTACAAGCCACGAAGCCACTCTCCCAAGGCAATGTCATACCTTGACCTTGGATTTGCTAGCCTCCAGAATTCTAAGAAATAATGTCTCTTGTTTGAACTATCCACACCAAGGTATTTTGTTATAGCAGTCTGAAGGGACTAAAACAAGCACTTCCTGGGGCACCCAGGTGGCTCAGTAGGTTAAATATCTGCTTTTTAGCTCAGGGACCTGAGATCAAGCCCCACACCAGGCTCCCTGCTCAGTGGGGAGTCTGCTTCACCCTGTCCCTCTACCTTTACCCCTGCTCATGCAATCTCTAATAAATAAAATCTTTATAAAAAATAGACAGATAGATAGATAGAAACAACAAGCATTTCCTTTTTGCAATTGCAATCTGAATCGTTCCTGCCTCTTCTTGCTTTTTGAAGACTCTTTTTACTTGATTGTTAACACTGTTTCTAGAAAAAAACATTCCCTAGCTCAGGTCCTAAGGATGCACATTTTTATGTTTTAACAAAAAAAAAAAAAACAAAAGAAAACAAAAAACCTAAACAAGATTTAGTAGCTAAACCTTGCAGAATAATATTCTGAAAATTTCACAGTTGTGTAGCTTTTATTATACATAAAAAGAATTTTCCCCCCATTCACTCCTTACTTTTCTTCAGAGCAGTCACATTTTTGCACTTGGATAGTATCTGGGTTTCCCTAGAATATGAAAACAGTATTTTGTGTTCTTAGATGTCCCAGCACGGCTACAGAATTTCAAGGGAGAAGGGAACAATTCAACTACAAAGAGAAAGGGAACTAGGTTTCAAGAGTGATGGAGAATTGAGAAGGTTCTTGGAAAAGCAGATACGTTCAAAAAAAATTATTTCACTGATAGAGAATAGAGGGTACCTGACAGGGAGTGACTCTCAGCCATGTGCAGTCCCAACATAATGCCCCTCCCCCTCGGGAGCCATAGCGAAGGGCCAGCAGTCTGGTTTGGCGGTAAGGAAGCAGGCGTTCAGATGTATGGGGTTGCCTGCTTTGGAGAGATTAACTCAGCCTGATCATCAGTGATCATCACGGACTGAATAACAGAAATTCTCCCCCCTAGTTTCCTGTATTACTTAGTTTCAAGGTTTGTGTTGCGGAAGGGGTCCTGGGAAACTCTGAACATTGGGTGTTGTACCAAATGTGATGAGAGGTATGTGAGCTGGGTTCAATGTGAGTTAGCAAAGTAAACAAAACCTTCACAGAGTAGTACCACCTTCTCATACAATAGCACGCCTCAATGTCGCGAAAGAAAGACAAGAAATTATGAGACAAAGCTGATTGCTGACGGTCTTGCTTTTTACAGTGATTTCCAGACTTAATATTTAAATTTAAGTATTATTTTATAATGGGTTATTTTCCTGAAGAGGTGAAGAGTAAACAGCTTTTTATATGTGTGAGGCATGTACCTATTATGATGTGAACTTTCAAAATGCATTATTTTACTGTAATTCCACCTTACAGCTGCCAGTCACATTACTGATACCCACTAATGCTATGTCATTCTCAAGTTTTTAGAAACAAATCCAAATCACAGCTTGTAATTCCTGAAATATAAAAGACTCAGATGTGCACAGAAATGTAAACAAAACCAAATCTATGTAAACAAACCTTCACTGAAGTACTAGGAACCTGTCCTGTGAAACTCTACTAAGGGAACCCCTATATTCTCCTTTGATTTGGGTTCATTAACTGGCATCCCTTTCTAGAGAACATTTAAAGATGCACAGTAGGGTAGGCTCCATTATAAAAGGATGAATTTTTATTCATTCCAAAAAGTACATGGCTCCATTTTTTTCTCTTACTTCATGTGAAAATATGTCACTTAATATTTAACACTTATTTAAAATACTCAATTTTGTCCATTTTGTTGCCATCTCTTAAACATCACCAAGTTATAATTGCAAAACATTATGTATTTATTATATAGAAATGGTCAAATAAGCCACTTTATGAGGAAACTTGTGTTTTAATTATAAGTGAAACATATTAGAAACCACGGATGGATCTGAGGTATTTCATTGTTAACTACTCAAATCCAAGACAGGATATATTAAAATCTACCGATTTTAAACTCCTCTCTCATTTTTTTTCTTTGCACTAGAGCAAGCAAAATTTCTCAAACTATTTTTCTACATAACAACCGACACACTACGTTTCTTTTTCTAACATTTGTGTTATTAAGACCATGACTGCTAATATAACAAGAATTCTATCCCTTTGCCCCCTCATGGTACCTTTATCCTAGACATACTGTCTTTATATATGTAATAATCATACAATAGCATATGGCTGCAAAGGGACTCCCAAAGGGCAGACAAAGCTTTTTCAATAAAAATTACGTATTTTAAGTGATTTTTTACTGCAGCAGGCCCCAGTCCACACATATAAGGAATCCCACTCACTAGTGGACAGAGGCAGTTAAATTTTCAGAGGCAAGTGTGTAAGAGCTATTAGCATTTCTTCACTGTGAAAGATACACAATACACATTAGAAACTGACAAATATGATAACAGCATGGAAGAAAAGAACTATAAGGGAAAAGAAATCTATTCTCTGACCTTCAAACATTGGCTTTATTGTACTTCTACTGTATTTTCTAAAAATTCCTAGCAAGACTGTAGATCATGAACTACGGGATGGAGAGTGACTCTTCTATTGCTTTGCTGGGCATCTACTTCATACCACGTTGGTATCAATAAATGTTCCTTTCTGATGGCCAAATACAGATGTTTTGCCAAGGTGACATTACATACTGGTGGAAACTCAAAATATTTCCTGACCAACTATTATTTTTCAAGAAGAATGTATAATGAGTCTATGAGAGACAAGAGCCGGTTTGATTAAATTGTGATTTTATTAATTTTATGTTTTTAAATATTCTGACAATTTTATTCTTTGTCGGGGACGGTGCTTGATCCACCCTTCCCGCCATGCCCAAGCCACCGGAAAACTTTGGTGGAGGTACCTGTGATGTGAATGAAAGACCCTCCGGGCTCCCCCCCCCCCCAGAATCCGGAAAGCCACATTCCCTGTGGGTTGGTCAGGGCAATATGTCCTTTGTGTGCTTATTCAAGACATATAGTTCCATTCAATCCTCCTCCCGGTAATCATATCTCTGTATCTCTTATCTGTATTTCTTGATCCCTGTGCCTCAATGGTCTCAACTTCTGTGAGTTTAAGCAATCACTCTGTACCCTGCAGTAACAATGCTAATCCTGTCTCTAGGGCGGGTGCAAAAGCAGTTAAAGATTTAACTGTACCACCCAACTTCCTCACTTTTAAATAATAAAAGACTGGGGCCCCTGTCAGTCAAGAGAGATAAAGGCTGAAGGCCTGCAAGGAGGCAGGAAGAAAGAAAGGCAGAAGCAGCAAGAGAGCCTACAGAGAGAGACTGAGAGACAAAGGCAGAGAGCCTGCGAGGAAGCAGCAAGAAAGCCTTAGAGGAGAGGCAGCGAGAGAGCTGGCAAACAGCAAGAGAGAGCCTGCAAAGAGAGACAGAAACAGAGAAGCAAAGGAAGTAGCAGAAAGAGAGCAGACAGAGAGTAGAGAGACAGAAGAGGAGAGAGAAGTAGAGCAAGAGGGCCAAAGCCAGAGCTAGAGAGCCAATGCTAAAAAGCCAGAGCGTGAGGCTGAGCCTGCTTCATAGGTCTCTCCTGACTGACCTCGGGTCTGTCAGCTTGCATTAGATTCCTGTATGTGAGTCATTATCATTTCGCCCGCCAGATATTCCGCGATTCGGGACCCACCAACTCCGCCGAGGCTGGTCCCCAGGCGACATCAATTCTTGGTTATAATTATTACATATCTGTATGTTTTAGCTTTAAATCATTATTTTTAAGCCAAAGCGACACAGCTTGTTTACCTTTCTTGTAACAGGTCTTCTTTTCTTTTTTCCTTCCTTCCCTTCTCTTTGGAAGTAATGCACATTTTAGGTTTTAGAGCAATGACTTTCTTTGATTTTCCTCAGTTTATTTTGTGGCTAAGGAAAAGAAATGGCTAAGGAAAAGAAATGATCTCTGGGTCACTCTTGTTCAGCCATTCAGTGGAAGCAGATAGTTACAAAGTCCTAGGGAACTGACCAGATGCAAATCCAAAGGGCTAATACTACATTTTTGCCCGAGAGCACTGAAAAGGCAAAAGCCAAAATTTAAAAGCAGTGTATTTAAAATACATGTATAAAAATAATAAATTTACTGATTTTATAAGCTACTTCTACTCAGGGTGGAGGAATAACTTTAAAATGCTTTCATGCAGTGGCTCTCCCTGTCAGATATCCTGATTTGTTTTCTCTTTTCATCGTAATATTCTTTCAGTAGGCAGCAAACCCAACATTCACTTACACATGATCCCTGGATAATTTTGTTGAATAAATTCTGCTTTGCTTCTCTCTTTATCTATCCTTCCTGGATGTCTGTTGTGTCTCATACTGATTTCATACTCTCTCTCTCTCTCTCTCTCTCTCTCTCTCTCTCTTTCTCTTTCACACACACACACACAAACACACACATACACACTCCTCAATTATTTCTATATCAGTTACAGATATTTAAATTTATACACATCAGTGTATCAAAACATCCTCTATATTTATTTATTTTCCTTGTATCTATGCTCTATTTTTTCAGAAAAGCATCTAAATTCTGTAGCCTACTTAATGCCAAGAAGTGGGGCAGGAACCTATCATTTTCATGTGGTATTTTCCTTACTTGAGCTTTGTAGTTGTCTTCCCTATTTCTGAGTCGCTAAGGAAGAAACCAGAAAGGCCTCATATTGCTCTTTGAAATAGACAGAATCGTACAGTATCTTGAGGCCAAAACATAGATAGCAAAGAAAACAACAAAAAATCAGAAATAATAAAAACAAACAAAAAACATGGTTGGCCTATTTTACCTGTGCATTTTTATTAAAAAATCCTCAATAAAGTATTAGCAAACTGAATCCAAAAATATATAAAAATAGGGTAAATCATTATAAAGTATAATTTAATCATAGGTATATAAGTTACGTTTCTTTTTTTGTTACTTAAATTTTTTTCCCAGTGTTACAAGATTCATTCACCATTCCTCACACCCAGTACTCCATGCAATAGGTGCCCCTAGTACCCACCAGCAGGATCTCCCATTCCTCCACCCTCCTCCCTCCAAGTCCCTCAGTTTGTTTCTGTGTCCAAAGTCTCTGTTGTTTCGTTTCTGTCCCTGGATTACCTTACTTCCCATTTACTTTCCTTCTCCTACAGTCTTCCAGGTTACCCCTCATGCACCGCAATTAAGTGAAACCATGTGATACTTGACTTTCTCTACTTGGCTTATTTCACTCAACATAATCTCTTCCAGTTCAGTCCATATTGCTACAAAAGTTGGATATTCATCCTTTCTGATGGAGGCATAGTATTCCATTGTATATATATACCACATCTTCTTTATCCATTCATCTGTTGATGGGCACCTTGGCTCTTTGCACAGTTTGGCGATGATGGCCATTGCTGCGATGAACATTGGGGTGCATATGGCCCTTTTTTTCACTACATCTGTATCTTTGGGGTAAATGCCTAGTAGTGCAATTGTAGGGTCATAGGGTAGCTCTATCTTTAATTTTTTAAGGAATCTCCACACTGTTTTCCAAAGCGGCTGCACCAGTTTACATTCCTACCAAAAGAGTAAGAGGGTTCCCCTTTCACTGCAGCCTCTCCAACACTTGTTGTTTCCTGTCTTAGTAATTTTGGCCATTCTGACTGGTGTAAGGTGGTATCTCAGTGTGGTTTTGATTTGAATTTCCCTGACAGTTAGTGACGCTGAACATTTTTTCATGTGTCTGTTAGCCCTTTGCATATCTTCTATGGTGAAGTGCCTCTTCATGTCTCTTGCCCATTTTTTGATGTGATCATCTTCTTTTTGGATGTTGAGTTTGAGTAGTTCTTTATAGATCTTGGATACCAGTCCTTTGTCTGTAATGTCATTTGCAAATATCTTCTCCCATTCTGTGGGTTGTTTTGTTTTGTTGATTGTTTCCTTTGCTGTACAGAAGCTTTTTATTTTGATGAAGTCCCAGTTCATTTTAGCTTTTGTCTCCTTTGCCTTTGGAGACGTGTCTTGAAAGAAGTTGCTGTGGCCGATGTCAAAGAGGTTACCGCCTATGTTCTTTCCCAGGATTTTGATGGATTCCTGCCTCATGTTGAGGTCTTTCATCCATTTCGAGTTTGCCTTTGTGTGTGGTGTAAGAGAATGGTCTAGTTTCATTCTTCTATACGTAGCTGTCCAATGTTCCCAGCACCATTTATTGAAGAGACTATCTTGTTTAAACTGGGTATTTTTGCCTGTTTTGTCAAAGATGATTTGACCATAGATTTGTGGGTCCATATCTTGATTCTCCACTCTGTTCCATTGGCCTATTTCTCTGTTTTTGTGCCAGTACCACACTTTGTAATAAAGCCTGAACTCAGGTAATGAGATGCCCCCAGCTTTGCTTTTCTTCCTCAGCAATTCCTTAGTGATTCGGGGTCTTTTTTGGTTCCATATAAATTTTAGGATTGTTTGTTCCAAC
>PITA01017824.1:0-42196 GCA_004023965.1 Spilogale gracilis
CTCAGGGAACAAAAACCCCTGCACAAACAATACAGTGAAAACAATGCAGCCCAGCTGGGGTTGTTGCTGAGCTGTTGCTGCTGAGCGGGGTGGGTGCGGTGTGGGCACAGGAGGAAGCACAACCCTCCAGGGGCTGACCAGGCCTGGGGAAGGAACCAGTGTTCTTTCTGTGGGGTCTTCTGTTTTGTTTTGTTTTTATTTTCCAGGAACTAATCTTTACTGTCTCAAGCCTCAATTGAAAGAATTTCTGTCTGTGTAGCAGCCAATCTGAGGGTTTTTTCCTTTCCTTTTAAATTCTACTTCCTCCATTCCACTGGCCCTGCCTGTGAAAAATCTTACACAAATCCCCACAACCATCACCTGCGTCATTTCCTAGCTACAGAGGGTGTTCACACTACCTGGGATTACAGGAACGAGTCCCGCAGCAGAACAGGCTATCCTGGACGGCTCGGACTACAAACTCTCAACTCTCAAATATTAGGCTAGTTTCCTCGGGGGGGCGGGAGGGTGCTAAGAGAATTAAAACCCATCAATTTTAATACAAGTCAAGCACAGTACAACAAAGACAAATCTGCTTTAAATATGGGAGTCTTCAACTCAAACCAGATACAAAAGTTCGCTCCTTTTTATAATTCCAAAACAGCATTCCAGCGGATGGACAGATCACCTTCTATTTATGCATTCACTTGCTGATGGACATCTGAGCTGTTTCCAGCTTGGGGTATTATGAGAATGAAAGTTCTGCTGACATTCTCGTACAGGTCTGAGGCAGACATACCCCTTCATTTCTCCTGGGTGACTCCCTGGAGGTGGAAAGGCTGGATCTCATAGGAGTTACAAGTTTAACTTGGGGGGGGGGGGGCCCTGCGGGCACAAGGAAACTTTCCAGGGTGACGGAGGAATTCATTATCTTGATATCAGTGATGGTTTTGTGGATGTAAAAATACATCAAAATGTGTAATACTGCTGGACACCTGAAATATGCGGAGTTTACTGTCTGCCCAAATATACTTCCAATAAAACTAGTTTGTTTTTTTTTTTAAAGTGAGAGGTCCTGAAACCAACTAAAGGGAATAAAGCAAATTTCCAGACAATCTACTCACAGGGTAGCTTTCTCTAGTCTTAGATGATGAAAACAAAACGAAACAAAACCAACATGCCAGGCCTTGTCTGCAGATGTTGTGTGCAAGCATAAATCGCTAAGAGTAAGTTAATAAATTTACTGAAAGCTAACCAGGTATGAAGCATTACACAGGCATTAGGGGCAGGGAGGTAGGAGAGAGATAAAAAATAACAAATAGGCAAAAAATTTCAACAAAAAACAGACCTCAAAAACAAGACTTCTTTATAAATTATAAAAGCTTTCAAAGAAAGTGCTGTCTCCCAAGCAGAAGCCATTCTGAAGACCGTCTCCTGAGAGGACACCCCCCCCCTCCCCGCAGTCATATAGACACACAGCACAGCGGCCCCGGCATTCTTGGAGGCTTAAACAGGCTTAGGACCTGAAAGAGTGGCTGGTGCTGTACAGGAACGTCCTGTCCCACCTCTGATGTCTGAAGAAACTCCAGGAGTTCTTTTCACAAAGTTCGAATGAATAACAAAGAATCTCTCCTCTGTTCTCTTACTTCTAAAATAATAATTACAGCATGGCTAAGGGGCAGTCCATTACCAAGGCTGTTTCAGGGTTAAGTCAACTCCCAAAGACTTGTTCTAGGCCCCGCAGCACCAAAGCAACAACCCAGAATACCCGTCAGTCAACAAACACATGGGGGCCTTGTTCAGATGGGAACTCAAAACTGATGGTCAGGGTTTGAAGCCCACAGCCAAGAAAGAAGTCTTGAGCCGTCTTTGGTGCAAACAGGTAGTTCTGTTAAAGCACGGGGGCAGGACCCGTGGGCAGAAAGGGCTGCAATGGGTCTTGAGGAGTGGACCATTATATACTTTCAAGTTGGAAGGGGGTTAGGGATAGCGTCAGTCTCTAAAGAATTCTGGAAGCAAGGTTTCCAGGATCCTTCAGGGGTTTAGCTATTGTTGGGAAAGGTTGTCTATTATTGTTTAGTAAACTCTCAGTCATGAGACCCTTCAGATGTATATTGGTGGGTCATACGATTAGAGGATATACCTTGGGGGTGGGGAGGGGGGCGGTGGAGATAAAGGGCCACATTTAGGCAAGAGGCTTGGACCCTGAGCAAGGCATAGGGCCTACTGCGACCAGCAAGCTGAAGGCACAGAGACAATGCAAAGAGGTTTATTAAACAACCCCCCCCCCCAAAGAGCCATAGGGCCTTACTAACCAGTAAGCTACTCCCAGCCAGGCACAGTGATGATGTCCCCGTGTTCCCTCACTCCTCCCTCACTGCACCCTCACCCATGCCTTGTGGCAAACAGCCTCTCCTCTGCCATCCGGTCTGCCACTTCCCTGCAGTGTACTCAATAAATGTCTACCTCTTTTGTTCTGCCTTGGGCGAATTCTTTCACTGCCCCCACTGCCAGCCCCCACCCGATGGGGGCACCCCACAATCTCAGCCCTTCATTAAGCCTGGGGATGAGACTGCGTATCCTAACTACTTCACAGACAGCAGGAATTAAATGAGCATTTATGAAGTCCTTTTGCAAAGAATAAAAGGTCCGCCTCATAGGTGTGATAACTTTATCATTAACAAAAACATGCTTTAACAGAGAAGGTAGAAAAGTTGCAGATTTTCATGACAGGACAAGAAAAGTTATTTAATTCACACTTTAAAGAAATAATACAGTGGAAGCTTCTGATATCTTTGCCACATGGGCCACCTCTGAACAATTTAGTTTTGATAGGAAGATACTAGAATCAGGGACGCCTGGGTGGCTCAGTTGGTTAAGCAACTGCCTTCGGCTCAGGTCATGATCCCGGAGACCCGGGATCGAGTCCCACATCGGGCTCCCTGCTCCGTGGGAAGCCTGCTTCTCCCTCTCTCATTCCCCCTATTGTGTTCCCTCTCTGGCTGTGTTTCTCTCTGTCAAATAAATAAAATCTTTAAAAAAAAAAAAAAAAAGATACTAGAATCATACTATATCTTCTAAATATATATATACCCCCAAAGTTCAAGGCCATATAAAACAGAGCTCTGATTCATCCAAAATGAATATTCCAGAATAACAGAGAATGTGAATAAAAAATTATAAATGAGACATTATAGTTTTTGTGCTATTTGGGAGTATATTAAGTTACTGCTGAATACAATTATGTTTTTTAAATAATATTTTATTTATATAAAATGATACAGAATGATGAAGCTATCATAATTCAGTTTACTTATGAAAAAAATTATGAATGAATGTCTTTCTTGATTTATTTGTAAATGACTCTATAACAAGAAAATAGCTTTTTGTACAAAAGACAATGCTAGCTTTAAGAAGTCAGCATGAAATGCTGGCTATATCTTGCTACTTCTTCCAGAAATCATTTTTATTTTGCATAGTTAAAAGTTTAAACACCTGGGTAGTTCAGTCGGTTAAGCGAGTTCATGATCCTGGCTTTCTGGAATCAAGCCCTGCACTGGCTCCCTGCTCAGCAGGGAGTCTGCTCCTCCCTCTCTCTGCTCTTGCTCTCTCAAATAAACACTTTTTTAAAAGATGTAAAAGAGTCTGAACAATTAAACCACAGACAGAATATGCTGGAAATTAAACTGTATCACAGAAGGGACTGTGGTAGACTGCATTCTAAAGATGTCCCCCGCAGGATTCCCATCTCCTGATTACTCTTTCAGCCTAGGTACTGCCCTGCAGATGGAATTATGGTTCCTAATTAACTGGCCCTCAGACAGGATTATCTTGGGTAGTCCGGGTGGGTCCGACGGAATCACAGGCATCACAGAAGCCCATAAAAGCAGAAAAGAAAAGAAGAGCCAGCCTGAGAGGTGCCGCAGAAGGGGAATGAGACATTTCAGGCATGAGACGGATCTGATAAGCTGCTGACGGCTTCTGAGATGTTAGGGCCACTGGCGAGGACAGCAGAGAGGCTTCTAGAAACTACGAGTGGTGCCAACAGCCAGCAAGGAACCAGGGACCTCAGACCTACAATCACAGGAACTGTATTAGGCAACAGCCTGAGTGAGCCTGTAAGAGGGTTCTTCCCCCAGGCTCCAGGGTGGAATGCAGCCCTGCGGAGAGCCTGATGTCAGCCCACTGTGATTTCCGACCTGCAGAAGCTCTGAGATAATACAGCTGTCTTATTCTAAGTCCCTCGGTTTATGGTCATTTGGTACAGCAGCAACAGAAAACTAACACAGGGATCAACTCCGGCAGAGAATGAACTACCCTCACATTACTTCCTCACCCAAACCCAATCCACTGTTACAATATCTTCCCAACCCTAAGCAATGAGCTGCTTCCCTCAATGGAATTTTTTGATACCTAGTGTTTGGGCCTCTAAGTGATAAACCCTTTTTAAATCACTTTTAATGGAAAGTCTGTAATTTTAATTTTATTAAACCAAAGCCTCGCCTCATTAATCTCGGTATAAGAAACCATGATTCCCTGACTGACCAGGGTCTATTCTGAACACATCGATGTCCGTGCCATCCCACGAAAAGTTGGCGGTGTCTTCAAATTCCAGTAACAGAGTATGCTGGAAAAGTTACAGCTTTTAAACTCTTACAGAGCTGGTTTGAAACCTAGCCCCACAAGTCCTGAACAAACCACTGAAATTCCGAGCTCAGCTCTCTCCGTGAGAGCGAGCTGAGAGAACACATGTGACATGCCCAGCACCAAGCGGACTCCGAGAAATGGCGGCATTCTTACTTTACCGAACGACCTCAGACCACCATGGGCTCTGTTTTTGAACTCTTGGGCTGTTGTCACTCTCTTGACAAAGCCATCACCTGGGATCCCACACAAGTGCTTCAGTTTTATGTCAGCAGTATGGCCTGAGGAGGGCTACACAATTGTGTCCACAGTGTGAAATCCCTGGGTATGATGTGTCTGTGGTCTTCACCTTGCTCAGGGGCCCAAGCTCCTCTCCCTTCACAGCTATATATGGGGGGACAGGGTTAGCACAATTCTCCATGTGAATGCTGTGTTACTTCTTTAATAACCAATGTTACTTTTCATACAAAAAGATGACTAAGCAACATACAATCTCAGAAATAAAATTCCTCCACTCTTTAATACAATGCACAAAACACAGAGCTTGCAGCTCAACAAAGAGCGAACAGAAACCTTTATCTCTCTTTTTTTTTTTTTGAAGATTTTACTTATTTATTTGAGAGAGCAAGAGAGAAAGAACACATAAGCAGGGAGAGGGGCAGAGGGAGACGCAGACTCCCCACTGAGCAGGGAGCCCCACATAGGTCTTGATCTCAGGACCCTGGGACCTGAACCGAAAGCAGATGTCCAACCGACTGAGCCATCCAGACGCCCCTATCTTTATCTATATAAATGCATTTAAGCTCCTCACCTGCAAAACTTCTATAATGAAAATAAATTACTTGAATGAAATCAACTGAAAAGTCACACCAGTTTCCACATGTAAGTTGTGGTGTGCAACCTAACAGACACCTTTCAGTCACTGATAAAGTATACACCGTAAAATCCAGTGTATATACGAGTAGAAAAGTCTATTAAAATTTACATATGTATGTATATATAAAAAGTTATACAGGGATGCCTGGGTGGCTCAGTCAGTTGGGCGTCTACCTTTAGCTTAGCTCATTATCCCAAGGTCCTGGGATGGAGTCCCACATCAGGCTCCTTGCTCGTCAGGGTGCCTGCTTCTGCCTCTGCCTGCTGCTCTCCCTGCTCATGCTCACTGTCTTGATATCTTTGACAAATAAATAAATGTTTTAAAAAGTTATATAAAATGTGCCCATACATATCTTTTGAAAATATCTATGAAATAGGAATGCCTGGCTGGCTCAGTTGTTAAAGATCATGCAACTCTTGATCTTAGGGTCATGAGTTTGAGCCCCATATTGGGTGCAGAGATTACTTAAAAAAAAAAAATAAAAGGTTAGGGACACCTGGGGGCTCTGATCATTTAAGCTTCTGACTCTTGATTTCAGCTCAGGTCATGATCTCGAGGTCATGAAATTGAGGCGCACATCAGGCTAGGTGCTGATCATGGAGCCTGCTTAAGATTGTCCCTGGCTCGGGTGCCTGGGTGGCTCAGTTGGTTAAGTGACTGCCTTCAGCTCAGGTCCTGATCCCAAAGACCCAGGATCGAGCCTCAAATCGGGCTCCCTGCTCGACGGGAAGCCTGCTTCTCCCTCTCTCACTCCCCCTGCTGTGTTCCCTCTCTAGCTGTGTTTCTGTCTGTCGAATAAATAAATAAAATCTTTAAAAAAAAAAGATTATCCCTCCCTCTCTGTCTCCCGCTACCCCTATCTGCCTCTCTACCCTTACCTTCTCTCTCTCTCTCAAAATAAAAAATAATAAACAAAAGATTTAAATTATATATGAAATAAAAAGTATCCCTATTATAAGCAATTAAAGTTTTTCCCTACTTGGTATTTAAAATTAAAACTGGTGTGTAAAGGTGGAGGAACACTGATAAAATACATACATCTTGGATTAAGACTTTCAATCACATACAGAAAAAGTAGAGCTATTACACTAAGCCTTTACTAATTGTCACATTCCTGATAATCACAAAATTAGTGACTTCACTAAGTCTTTGGAGTCCTAAAAATTATAAAGTTAGAAACTGAAATTTCTTTTATAAGATAACACTTCTGTAACACTTCTAGTCTAGACACATTTGAAATGAGAAATCAACAAATTAAAATTTTGACTGAAGTAGAATGAAATGAATTTCCAAGAGTAAACACCAACCTTTTTTTTTTTTAAAAAAAAGCACTGATATTCTTTCAGAACGTGGAATCTGGGGGACACCAACAGGTGGGTGCAGCACATGCGGCAGACACCAGTCACTCAAATGCAGGTCTGGGAGAGGGAGTGCTTGGCAATGGGCTAACTCACTCATTGCCTGTGCGGTGAGAGCCAACAAGGCAAGCCAATTCCAGCAGCAGAATGCTGGGAAGTCTCAAGAACCAGAAGGAAAAGGTAATTAGGACTGGGGTAGGTAGAGGTGAGGAGGCTCACAGTCTGTGTAAGTCGCTCAGATCCCCACCCAAACCTACAGCAGGCACCTGCCCCCCCGACCCTGGGATTTAATGCTTAGAACAGTTCAAGAGAAGATGCTCTCTGGCCTCCAGATATCGGGCATAGCTGAGGACCAGGGAGAGAGCCAAGTGAGGTCAAGAGACAAAGAAGGTCTATTTAGAGACTGGCAAACTCATCCAACCCTCTTCCTCTGCTAGAGTCCCAGAATGCTGGCAGCCCAGCTCACACCATCCCTCTCCCTGAGCCCTCACAGAAGCTTTGAATACCGTCTCTGAAGAATCTTGTTGTCCTGAAAGCAAAGACCAGCAACTGCTGACCTTTAGCTCCCCGACTTCAGCTCTAAGAAAGAGTTGAGTTCCTGTGTAATCACTCTAAAATAAAGGCCACCTGTTGGTAAGTCCTGACCCACAAGCAGACCCTCCAATCAATATTTAGTGCCTCCTTCTTCACCATGAAATGACAATCAAGGATCACCAGATATGAGGAAAGGATCTGTCACATTAAAATGAGTCCAAAACAAACAGAAAAATAACTATGGATAAATAAACTATGCTGAGAACAGACTACAACTTCAAAGCACATTTATAATTGATGGCCTCAGAGAGAAGACCTTGCATTCATGAAGTAAGAACAAGAAAAGCACAGCCAGGAAGCAAGAACATATTCTTGGACTGAGAGCAGAAATAGTAATTTGACTATTCAACAGAAAGACTGAAAGATAAAGCTGAAGAACTCTCCATGAGAATAGAATAAAAAGGTAAGAGCTATAAAACAAGAAAGCACAGGAAGCAAGAGGGGTGATTAGGGCTGGGGGGAAGGAGGAAGGAAAGGAGGGGGAAAGAGAAGAGTCTGATTCAGGATATTCAACATAAATTCAGCAGGAATTCCGAAAGAGCACACAAGAAAAAAGGAAAGAAAATATTTCAAAGAAATAGTGAAAAACAAAAACAAAAATGGAAAATACACACACATATACACACAAAGGGGTACATTAAGCATTAAACTTCAAAACACCATACAAAGACAATCCTAAAGTTTCCAGAAAAGGAAAAAGAAAAAGAAAAAGAAAAAGGAAAAGGAAAAGGAAAAGGAAAAGGAAAAGGAAAAGGAAAAGAAGGAAGGACGGAAGGAAGGAAGGAAGGAAGGAAGGAAGGAAGGAAGAAAGAGAATTGAAATATTCAACAGTCCCACCACTGGATCATCCAGCAACAACACACTGCATTATTCAACAGCAGGTGTTTAAAATTCTACAGGATAATAATTTCTAATTGAGAATTCTATACTTAACTACACTATCAAAAAGTGTGAGGACTGAATGAAAACACCTTCAGATGTACAACATCTCAAGATACCTTTCTTAGAAAGAAGGAAGTTTGTTTCACCAAAAAGAATAAATCAAGAGGTAGACTGAGAATCCAAAACAGGACAGAAGTGAAAAAAACTCTCCTGACGAAGGTATTGTCTGGGAGCACAGCTATCTATGCAACAGACCTAGAGAAAAACCAGTACGGATTAAAGCAGGGGTACAGGGCTCCCAGAAGGAAACCTCAGAGAAGAAAATAAATTTATATTTACCCAATGTGTTTCAGAGGAATTCTACTGCTGTCCCAGAGAGTGGAGATTCATTAGCAACAGGCACATTTAAAAAAAAAAAAAAAAAAAGTCATGCAAATAAGAAGAAAAAGGCACTTTTCGATTCCAGGAAAAGCAAAACATTGTTATGAGGAAATATGCTACTGACTTCATCTGAACCCCATTTACATGAGCAGAGCAATGTGAACACTATCTTACTATAAATACACTGGGAGGAGAGGAGAGGAGAGGAAAAGAGGCAGAGGTATAACAGCTAAATTCTCATCCTCAGAAGTAGGAAGTCATCAGATAACTAAAACTGAAAAAATTCAGGAAGCCGCAGTATAAGCACGCTGTTCAGAAATGTGGAGTAAAGGGCTACCTGAGGCACATGACTCTTGATCTCGGGTTTTAAGGTTAAGACCCATGCTGGGTACAGAGATCACTTAAAAAATAGAATCTTTTTTTTTTTTTTTTAAGATTGTATTTATTGGACAGAGAAACACAGCGAGAGAGATGGAACACAAGCAGGGGGCGTGAGAGAGGGAGAAGCAGGCTTCCTGCCCAGCAGGGACTCTGAAGACAGACGCTTAATCAACTGAGCCACCTAGGCACCCCAAAATTAGAATCTTTAAAACAGAAAGAAAAGAAAGGAAAGAAAGAAAGAAACATGGTGTAAAATACCGGAAGAATCTGCTTAAAATGTTGAAAGTCAATGTCCCTGGGACAGTGGGAATTAGGAGTAACAGAACAGTGCTCTCTTTTATTATAAGCTCTGTGTACCGTTGACTTTCAAAACATATACAGGTATTATGTTAAAATAAAAAATAAGTCTAAAAAACGTGTTGGGGCACCTGGATGGTTTAGCCAGTTAACCATCTGTTTTTGGCTCAGGTCATGATTTCAGGGTCCAGGGGTCAGCCTGGCCTGCCGCACCCCTACCCCCCAGTCAGTGGGGAGTCTGCTTCTCCTTCTCCCTCCCTCCTCCCTGTGTTCTCTCACTCGCTCTCTCTAATAAATAAATAAGATATTTTATAAGTACATAAATAATGTGTTAAAATACCAAGAACAAAAATAAGAGTAACTGCGGATGGAGACAGAGTTCAGGCCAACAAAGGCTCTAGGACAGTTGCTGGATCTTGCCTCTCAGAGAGATGCTGCTAGAATCCTAGTTCCTGGTGCTGCCACAGCCTATTCTGATAATGCTATTGAAAACAGCTCAAGAACTGAAGATATGAACAGTGACCATCACCTAATCAACATTTCTAAGAAGAGTCATGGTAAGCGATGACTCAGAATCCCACTAAAGATCACAGCAGGTGCCATCCTAACTCAGAAACATCTACACATCTTCTTCACTGTCTTGCTCTTCCCATCACTCTTTAATTGTCCTTACTACTGACCTCAAGTATATGCACTTTATCCAGTAAATTGTACTCGGTAAGATTTATGCATCCCCACTGGATGGCTCAGTCGTTAAGTGTCCGCCTTCAGCTGAGGTCATAATCCCAGGATCCTGGGATCAAGCCCTACATCGGGCTCCTGTCTCAGTGGGGAGCCTGCTTCTCCCTGTCCCACTCCCCCTGCCTGTGTTCCCTCTCTCGATGTCTGTCAAATAAATAAAATCTTCAAAAAAACAAAACCAAAAACAAAAGTAGTGAAATTAGTTTCAGCTCTCTAGCACTTACCATCAGGAACACTTGAGTAAACCATCCAGTGTAATTTTTGCCGGCGCACATGGTCTTAATTGTTATTTTTGTTTGGGGAGCCTCACCAAAAAGGCTACCAGGTCTCTGTAGACAAGGACTCTGCTTACCCATTCTCCTTGTTGTTTCTCACCCAAAAGACAGCAGAAGCTCAAGCACTATTCTTAGAGAATACAACATAATCAACAAATATCTACACTAACTTGGTTTTTTTTCTACGGCCCTTATGTAATGTTTTCTCTGGCTCAGTGACAGAGGATAAAAGGTTTAAAAACCGTTTTCCTTTCTCCCAGCTAAGGAAAGACCTTGGCAGGTCAAATGTGAACTGGATTGGAGGGTATGGTATAACTAAGGAGAGGGCAAAGAGGGAACAACAGTGGTTCTCTGATAAGAAAGCCTACAGGGTCACTGGTGCCAATTTCCACCTGGAGCTTTTCAAAATTAACCCGTCAAAGGGCTACACTGAATTCTCAACATAATAAATACATGGAAACCAAGACAGAAGTCTCAATGATAACCAAAAATCTGGGAGGAAATCCTTTCTCTACAGCCAAAAGAATGGCCCTCAATTGCTGTCAAGTCTCTCATTTCATTAAAGTCTCTCACATTACTTTTTTTACGAAATAGATTTTGGAAGTTAAGACATGGAGATTCCAACCAAGAAGGTTATCTGGTCATTAACCAAACTGTTCATATCGATCTCTGAAGTTGAGTAATACCGTACAGTAAAAAGAGCTCTGGTCCTATGTAAACTGTCCGGCAAGGCTGTCCCAATTCAACAGGCATGAACCACGAGACCTAACTGAACAAGACTACTGCCTCGTTTCTCTCAAACCTGGATTCTGCTCTCTGTTAAGAGGACACATATTCTGGAAGATACATCGAAAGAGCAGAATACTTAACAACTACTTCCTACTCTGACGGCTTTCATCTGGTTGACTATTTTGCTTTTATAGATTGCTGACCAAGTATGAGATTAAAAAGAAAATTCAGAGGACTAGGAGTTAAACTCAATGCAGGCAATTCTGTTATACTTAATAGAAATGCATTTAACGTCACAGCCACCTGGAACTCACTAGCTCTTAGGAGTGCTTTTTAAAAATTACCCTTGTCAGTTTTACAAAAAGCAACATATTTAATTCTAACATGAACACAAAATAAATTTTTTCAGACTTGGCAATATGATGTTCTAGTGTCTGAAACATCCCTTTCTCCCCCATATTAACATTTACATCTCTAGGCAACAACTAACCTCTTCAAAATCCTGTCCCATCCTGGGAGCAAAAGTAACCCACTTCAAAAAATATTACTATTTGCTGACCTCACACCCATCACAAGGGCTATTATGAAACACAAGCAAAGAATAATGAGGGTTGGTGAGGATGTAGAGAAACTACAATGCTAGACGCTGCTGGCAGGTATGTAAAACGGTGTAGCGTGAGAAAACAGCATGGTGGGTCTTCAGTAAAATTAAAAACGGAATTACCTTACCATCCAGCAATTCTACCTCTGGGCATATGGTCAAAAGAATTGAAAGCAAGGTCCCTCAAAGAGATATTTATGCACCATGCTCAAGTATACAAAGTATATAAAACGGAGCACGATTCAGCCTTAAAAAGGAAATTCTGACCCCTACTATAACATGGACGAATTCTGAGTACATTATACTAAGTGGAAATAAGCCAGTCACAAAGGGACAAACAGTAGATGGTTCTACTTCTATAACGTACTTAGAGGAGTTAAATTCAAAGAGACAGAAAGTAGAATGGTGGCTGCCGGGGACTAGCGGGAGGAAAAACGGAGTTTTTGCTAGGGCCACAAAACTCTAGCAAAAACATATATCCTCAAAAATCTTACATAAGAATTAAATCAAAGTCTTAATAATCAAACCCATCCTATCTCTGGTTCAAAACATACAGGAATAACATTTTACCAGCCCTGGATAGCAAAAAGTAAAAACTCAAGACAGTAAAGAAGGGTCCTCTGAGCCCACCACACCTCTACCCAGAAGGCGCTCCCACCACCCCTCATACATCCACCCTCCAGGTTCCAGGGGTTCCCACCTCACTGAGCCACAGCTAGGGTACCTTTCGTACAGCCCAGGTTCATCCCAGAAAACCCAAGAGTGCAACCCAATCCTAAACAGTCGATATTCCCAGGAAGCTAATGCACTTTAATTCCATCTTCTTCCTTAACACCCTGAGGTCCCACCTGCTTCCTATTCTCCGCATACCCTAAAACCCATTATCTCCAAAATCCAGACTCTTCCACAGCACCAAGCAACTACCACCTAATGTGAAGCTCTAATTCACAGCAAAACCTTCCAGGGCCCTCAAGCCTTCCAGAGAATGCTCTTCTACCACACCTGTATGCTTTGGTTCTTACTCAGCTTTAGAGTGCATAAGAACTACCGCGAGAGCTAAAGTTAAACATGAAAATTCCCAGTCTCCCCCATCTCCCCCCCACTAGAGATTTTTCACTCACTAGGCTTCCTGTGAGGCTCTGGAGTATGCACAAGCTCAGCCAGTGATCTGATGCAGCCCAGCACTGACCGAGACTCTCCGGCCTGAGCCCCCAAGCCAACAAATACCTTAGATATCAATTCTGCATTATCTGTGCTCACATTTATAACCTTCCCTTCCCTCCATCCTTCCTTGCAAAGACATGAGTGAATAAGCTTTCTGTTGCTCGTACTGAACAGGTCATGTATGTCTTCTTCATCACTGTGTGACTCAGTTTACATCTGGTCAGGGCTGCACCACGGCCGTCCCGCTGACCTCGCAGCTATGGCTATCTCTTACGAAGAAAGGTGACTTCCTAACAGAGGGAACAATGCTTCTTCAGAGGCAAGCTACAGTCCAATTCCTAAAGGATTTCCTGTTTTACACCTATTTCAGCTGACCTTTTAAAGGCAGGGGTCCTTTAAATGTTTCCAATAATGGATCTCTGTTGTAATTGTTTCATACTTTCAAGTTTATCATTGTCTAACATTATCGAAGCTTTACACAAGTAACTTAAAAAGAAAGGAGTCACATAATAGATTATTTAGAACTGCCTGGATTTTTTTTTTTTTTAAAGATTTCATTTATTTGACAGAGAGAAACACAGCCAGAGAGGGAACACAAGCAGGGGGAGTGAGAGAGGGAGAAGCAGGCTTCCTGCCAAGCAGGGAGCCCGATGTGGGGCTCGATCCGGGGTCTCTATGATCATGACCTGAGCCGAAGGCAGTCGCTTAACTAACTGAGCCACCCAGGCGCCCCTGCCCGGATGTTTTAAAAGAAAATTTAAATTCTGAACATATCAATATTCTGTTTTCCGTATTAAAAATCCATATGGACAGGTCAACTATTTTCAAATATAAGTGACTCGCTTCTATACCAGGCACATCCAAGGGCCCAGGTGAAAGCAATCTGATAAGAAAAAAAAGCAATTTGAATAATGCAGTGTAATGGAAAGATCTCTGGACTCTAGGCCCGCTGCGTCTGCCATGCCCGGGCTGGGTGACCTGCCAAGGGCAATTATTTCTGTCTTCAACAATGATGGAGGATATACATCAACCTATGACTTCACAGAGGCACTGGAAGACAATTATCTACGTAGAATGACTTAAGCTGCTGCTACTTCAAAACAGTACATTCCAAAGTACCCCTAGAGTGTTTCATTTTGAAATGCTGGTGATATCTCTAAACTGCAAAGTTCATTTACTTAGATAATTCACTGAGGACCTCCCTGCACAGGGCTCTGTGCAAGGTACTGAGGAGGAGTAGAAAAGAAATCAATGTTAGGGTGTTTTGAATATGATCTACATCTGTGCAACTTAGTGGGAGAAACAAAGCACATGCCCTGTAACGATTGCATCATTTCTCATTTCTCGGTGGCAAAGTGAGCAGTTCAAACAGTGGTATGGAGGTGCGCCAAGGCGGCTCAGTCGGTTGAGCATCCAACTCTTGATCTCGGCTCAGGTCTTGATTTCAAGGTACTGACTTCAAGTGCCACACTCCACGCGGAGGCCACTTAAAAAGAGGGGGCACCCAGGTGGCACAGTCAGTTAAGCGTCTGACTCTTGGTTTCAGCTCAGGTCCTGATCAGGAGACTGACCCCCACATCAGGATCCACGCTCAGCACAGAGTCTGCTGAAGTTTTTCTGTCTCTCTGCTTCTCCACCCTCCCCTGCAATCCCATGCATGCACATGCACTCTCTCTCAAGCTCTGAAAGTAATTAATTAATTAATTAATTAATTTTAAAAACAAACAGTGCTATAGATCGATCATTCTATTTCCAGTCTTGTCTATGAGGTAATACACTGCAAATCAATCCTAAGAGACAGAATGTGCAAGCCAGATGGACGTCTGGCGTCCAGTCTCTGTGACAGTGACAACTCTTCTGGGAGCTCAGTAAAGGGAAAGATGTGGGGAAAAGACTTCTCAGGGAAAATGAGTCTCTGTCAGTTACACTGTGTATCTCATCTACACTCTCTTTCAATCCTGTGAAGTAGGACCGGTCTCCTTTCAAAGATGAAAACAGATTCAGAGATTAAGTAATATGGCCAGGACACAAAGCAGGTAAGAAGGTCAGGATCTGAATCGAAGTCTCCTCTGACAGAAAATGCCTGCATCTCTCAGCTCTACCATGGGTCTATCATCATGATCAGGATGTAACGACGGGAGAGAAGAAGGCATTTCTGTAGAAGGACCAAAGTAAAACAAGACCAAGCTTGCGGCTAAAAAAGGGTGGCCAAGTTGGTGGAAAGGGGAAAGAATGCAGTGAGCAGTCAGGGGAAACAAAGTTAAGGGTTAGCTTAAGAAGAGGGTGGAAGCCAAACAACTAAGAAATGTAGGCTCAGTCCTACTGGCAAGATAGAACGGGAGACTATAAGCAGGAGACTAGCTGATAAAAGCAGGGCAGTGATGAGGAAGGTGAACTTCACAGCAGGACAGAGACGGACTGCAAATAGATGACATAATGTAGAACAAATTATCATTTACATCCCGGGCATTTCAATATTGTGACGAACTCAATAGTAGCAGTAGTTTTGTGATAAATGATCAAACTACCTCTTGGATGGCTCTCTTAAAACATCTCTAGGCATGTTTTTAAAAATGGCTATTATTGGGGCACCTGGGTGGCTCAGTGAGTGAAGCACCTGCCTTCAGCTCAGGTCATGATCTCAGGGTTCTGGGTTCGAGCCCCAGGTCAGCCCCTCCCTGAGCAGGGAGCCTGCTTCTCCCTCTCCCTCTGCCTGCTGCTCTGCCTACTTGTGCATGCGCACGCTCTCTGTCAAATAAATAAAAACCTTTAAAATTAAATAAATAAAGATGTCTATTATGTCCTATTAATTCTTACATGGGTCAGAAACTACTGCCATGTCCAAATGCATCTGAAAAACAACACCCCTTAGGTTAGAGGCCACATTTAACAGCATGCTTCAGAGCAGGAAGGTCCAAAAAGATAAATTCCAACTCACAGACTTCTTGGTTTTTCAGAAACATTGGCTCTTCACATATATACTGGCACTCAAAACTTCTCTTGGGGGGGGGCGCCTGGGTGGCTCAGTCGGTTGAGCGACTGCCTTCGGCTCGGGTCATGATCCCGGAGACCCGGGATCGAGTCCCACATCGGGCTCCCTGCTCGGCGGGAAGCCTGCTTCTCCTTCTCTCAGTCCCTCTGCTTGTGTTCCCTCTCTCTCTGCGTTTCTCTCTGTCAAATAAATAAAACCTTTAAAAAAAAAAAAAAAAAAAAAAAACTTCTCTTGGGGGGATGGAGCACCTGGCTGGCTCAGTTGGTTGAGCCACTGGCTTTGGCTCAGGTCATAATCCTACAGTCCCAGGATCGAGTCCCACATCAGACTCCCGGCTCCACAGGGAGTCTGCTTGTCCCTCTTACCTTCTCCCCTCTCATGCTGTCTCTCACATAACCCCAGATTTACTGTCTCACTCAAATTCAGAGTCTCCATTTCTACAAAAATCAACACAAAAGCATCATCCCCACCACTTAAGGGCCAAATTTCCTTTCTCTTTTATGGATATAGAACTTTTTTTTTAAGGGCTTAGACTGATGAATTTAGTGACTCCTTGGCAACGTATAAGCAATCATCAGAATTCTCAAGTTCTCCATCCCATTCAGTCTTTGCCACAGGGAAGTTCAACTGCATTCCATAACCTAACACTGAGCTGCATAGAGCCAAGGCTCCACACTGCTTTAACATACTTGAGACCCGGTGTAGGATCACATTAAGCCCTTCGGTGACTATCAGATAGTCAACAATAACCTAATCAGCCAGTAGAGCACACGTGACACTGGTCCAGTCAGTACCTAGTCTAAGACGTTTTCCTGGATCCATTCACCAACAAGGGGATCACCTTGCAGAGGGAAACTCGGAGAGAAGAAGGAAACCTGGCAAGGAAAATGTGGAGGGAAGTGTGCAGCTGGGGCTTTCAAAGAGAATTACAGTACACCAAAGTGGTAAAGGAGTGGGTTGAGGAATAAATAATGTTTTCTGCAAAACATCTCGTGTCAAGTAGATGACCTCACTCCCAATTTTGCACCGGAGCTTTAAACTGAACCTTCCAGAAAGTTAAGTGAGTTTGAGGTTCCAGAGAGCACAGGAAGTGCGGAAACCACATTTTAATGTCCTCATATCCCTACAAAGGAAATATGATCGCTCTGCCTGCGTCCCAAGGTATTTTAGCTCATTTAGGGATAGGTAAGCTTCCCCAAAATTGCATTTGCTTCTGAGGCCAAGTTCTCAAGACCAGGGCAACTGGCCTTTCAGGCTAGAAGTAAAGCATTAAACCCAAAGTAGAACAGTTATTCAGAGGCAAGAAGACCAAGGGGCTGATAGTAATGCTAAAAGAAATGCACGTTTTTATTCAGGACAAGCGAAAAGAACCTACAAATACTTAATTCACAACTTTAACAACCAGAGCCTATTTTTCAAAGTCTCAAGAACTTGGCCTTACTGAAAAGTCAATCTGCAATGCCAGAATTCTCAAGAATGGCCTCTGGCTGTCAACAGGAACTTAACCTGCTTTGTGCTTTAGCTGGATAATATTTAAAACCAAGTAAATCCTTCAGGAGCTCAAGAGTATTGACTCTTCTTTTTTTCCGGCTGGTCAGGCTGGCTCTGGTGCCCAGATAAGGTATGTTAATTCGTGTGTGGACTCTAACGTACTGTCATGGGTCCATTATACAAGAGGGAAAAAAAGACCACAACAACAAACTTCTCTTTTCCTCTGCTAAGCAATAAAGATAAATTTAGCCGCCACCTCTCAAACAAAGTGGGTGGGGAGGAGCGCGCCCCGAGCTTGCCGCATCGCAACTGCGAGCCCGGCCCGCTGGAAGCCGGTCTGCAGCTTCGCTCTCCCGCCGTGGGCGCTGAGGCCGAGTAGGGCGAAGAAGGGCCGGCGACCTTGTCATTCTCGGGCTCCATGGCCCGTGGGGACTCCCGCGGGGCCTTCGGGCGTCCGCGACCTACAAGCTCCCGGACCAGCCGGGCAGGGAGAGGAGGGCGGGGACTGCCAGGGGCTCCCACACCCGGCTCGCAGCCCCGGGACTCAAGGGCCCTGCCGGAGGTCCGCGGCCCGCACCTGCCATCCCGCCCGCCGCCCCGCAAGCCCCCTTCGCTCAACGGCCTCCGGCCCGCGGAACTCACAGCTTCAGCCGCTCGTAGGTCGTCGCCGCCATCGTGCACCACTAGCTCCTTCTTCCTCCTTCCGCCCGCCCCGCCCCGCGCCGCCACCTCGGCCACCGCGATACCGTTCACCCAGCTCCGCGGCCGCAGCGCTTGGGTCGTCCCGCCCCACCCGGCCCCCAGTGGACGGGAGGCAGCTGCGGACAAACTTAGTGGCGCGCGCTGGAGAGCGCGAAAGAAGCTGTCCTGCGCGTGGATTGGAAAGCGCCGAAGAGCGTCGTGACGTAGACGCTGCGGATTGGCGGAGAGCGTTTGCTTGGGAAAGGCGGAGCCGTGAGAGCCGACAGAAGAGCGACGCGGATGTAGGAAAACCTGTTGAAGCTGCGTCAGAGGTGATCTATATCACTGCGAGAGCTTGGGTAGCACGGGGCCAGTGGCGCAATGGATAACGCGTCTGACTACGGATCAGAAGATTCTAGGTTCGACTCCTGGCTGGCTCGAGGTGTACTTTTTACCCCATCGGTTTGATCTAGGACTCCGGCTAGAATGTTAAGTGTCTTGAATTTTACCGCAGTTTGCCCGAAATGTCATCTCTTCGGCTGTGTCTAGCACAGGGAGTTGTGTGAGGTGGTTTGTAAATGATGATGAGCTCCCTCTTGTTGATGCAGGAGTCCTTGTAAATGGGGTACATACAGGAAGACACCCCTGAAAAGGTGGCCGTTTGGACTTGGCGCGCTGTGGCCGGAGGTTGACCATCTGCAGACACCGCTCGCGGCGGCGGTTCTGGCCTTCTTCCCTGGGGCAGAGAGCCCCTTAGTGACGCGAAAAGCGGCGCAGCCCGTTTCCCCGGACGGCGTGCGCTCCCCCGCAGCGGAGACCCAGCGGTACAGTGCGTGCAGGCTCTGCAGTCCTGCTGGGAGGGCTCCGCGTGAAAAGACCACCTGGCCCCAGGTTTCCCCAGATCCCCTAAAACGTGGGTGCTTTTACGGTGAGATCACCCTTAGATTATCTGGCGTATTAGATTATGCCAGGCTCAAAGACCTCGGAAGTTACGAAACCTCTGCAGAAGAAATCGGACTCGAACCCGTGGACTGGCCAAGACATGGGCCGGTTTTCTATTCATCTTCCCAGTGTGACATTCTTTTTCCTCTTTTTCATAGAAAAGTTGTAAAGTACAGAGCAACTGCCTTTGGCTCCCGTCATGATCCCAGCATGCTGGGATCGAGCCCCAGGTCTGGCTCCCTGCTCAGCTGGGAGTCTCCTCCCTCTGCAGACCACCTCGCCTGTTCTGTCAAATAAATAAAATTTAAAAAATATTTTGTTTTCCTTTTAGATATTTTTGCTTCCAGGATTTTTAATATGAATATACCTGCTCGTGTATTTTTCCAGGTTTGGGGTTGTACTGAAATGCCTTTGTGTTCCCGGTTTCTCCCCTTAGATTCCTGTCTGAGATGTAAGGTCATTAAATATACTTTGAAGCTACCCCATCCAAGAACTAGAGAATTTTAAGCATTACCCTCTTGTTGGGAATTTGGGTTGCTGTCAGCTTAACACTTCTTAAAGATAATGCTGTTGGATTATTTCTGATGTGTCATAAATTTCTAGATCTGGAATGATCAAGTGGACATTTTTGAGACTTGGAATAGTTCAAATTGCCCTCCAAAAAAATAAAACCGACACACTTCCATTAACAGCATCTGTTTTCTTGCTCGCTAACCAACACTGAGTATTATCGATTGCATTATGATTTCTTTGCAATTTTCATAATAGAAAAGCAGAACTTCTTTTTACATGTATTATTACCTGATATATCTATTCTCTTGGTATATGTGTATTGTTTTTCTTAGATCTGTTAGGTTTTTTAATATATAAAGGATATTAATTCTTTGGCTATCAAACACAATGCAGTCTTCCAGTTTATCATTTACATTTTCCTTATATTTTTTAACCTAACATAGTTTTTCACTACTATATATTCCAATTACCAGTATTTCACTTTATCGTATCTTCTATGGCATATGTGGTCTTTTCAAAATATTTCTCTGTGTTTGTATTGTTTTTCCATTTAATCTGCTTGTAATATATTTTTTGGTCCCCCAATAGAAAGATCATTTAACTCTTAAAGCCTATCACTCTTATTGAGCAACTAAGAGCTCTAAACTGTTGCTTGGACCAATTCAATCAATCCTACAACAATCCTATCAAGCAAGTTCAGTTATTTCCATTTTTGCATGTGCCAGAGCTAAATTTGCTTAAGGTTATTGAGCAATTAGGTGGTGGAGCCTGACTGAGTCTGGGCTCTTGACCCCAAAGCCATCCTGGCCTCAAGTTTACTGTGTACCAGAGGGTGACAACATGAGTGGACTCAGGGTCATTTCGTTGTTTGTTTGTTTGTTTTAAAGATTTTATTTATTTGACAGAGAGAAACATAGCCAGAGAAGGAACACAAGCAGGGGGAGTGAGAGAGGGAGAAGCAGGCTTCCTGCCGAGCAGGGAGCCCGATGTGGGACTCCATCCCAGGTCTCCAGGATCATGACCCGAGCTGAAGGCAGTCGCTTAACCAACTGAGCCACCCAGGCACCCCTCAGGGTCATTTCCTATCTGGCATGAATGACAATCACGGCATGCCTCAGCCTTCAATCAGAAGATCTCTTAAGTCCTGCTTCAACTCACCAGCTGTGGGCTTTTGGACGTTTTCTCTCCTTTAATAAAATCGGGACATAAATTGCAACCTATCTCTTAAGACTTTAAGAAAAGACTGCTTTCAGCTGAACAGCCACCACCCTGCCCAGACTCTACTCATGTCACCACGTAGAAGTTACAGTCACTGCAGAACAAAGAGACAAAATGATTGAAATTTCTTTGCTAGTTGTGTAATACAAGCCAAGGCCTTTATGAACACTCAGTGAGAATGGAAAATGGAAACTAATCAAGGCAGAAACGGACATTCTTCTGGGGCTCTTCAGCGCCTCCAGACCTCTAGTGCCTAACAAGACTAAAGCCAAGCTAAGGAGATCAATGTTCAGGGTAAGAAATCAGGCACGGATAGGTCATATGAGTGGACACCTTTAGCCAACTTTTTCCTACAGTGAAATTATGTTAGTATAAATATAATTATTTTAAAGATTTATTTATTTGACAGAGATCACAGGCAAGCAGAGAGTCAGGCAGAGAGAGAGAGAAGGAAGCAGGCTCCCCACTGAGCAGAGAGCCCGAAGTGGCCTCGATCCCAGGACCCTGAGATCATGACCTGAGCCAAAGGCAGAGGCTTAACCCACTGAGCCACCCAGGCGCCCACAAATATAATTTTTTATAAAGTCTGCCAAGGGGCTAGCAATCCTAGCTGCAGATGAGGTTTTTGGCACCATTCGAATGATCTCTGCTTCCCCATTTTTTGTACATGCTTCTGTAGGGGAGTGTGGCTCCCAAATGTAGCTCTTACATACTTCTGATCCGTTATATCTGTTGGGGAGTCCACCTTCCTGCCAGGTCAGTGCATTTCCTCACTTCCTGTCACCAGCCTGCCTTGGGCCAGGTCCCATGGGCAACTCAGGGCCCATAGCCACCCATCTTTATGCTTGGATCAGTTGGAGGGACGTGTGTATAATCAAGTGATGGGAGTGCATTAGGTAACCAGGATTCTCCTAAAAGTGTTACATCTGTAGCTGTCACACACCTGGAACATTCTCCTGGACCAGACCACTGGCTTATCACCACCACCACCACCACCACCACCACCACCACCACCCCGCCACCCCGCTGCAGGGTATGGTCTATACTGATTTGTTTTTACACCCAGAATTCGTTTTTATACCCAGGTCAAAATCACTTTCATATATGAAGCCTTTCTGTTTTCAATCCAGGGAAAATGTGAACCCCACTTTTAGCAATGCTGGAAGAAAATGCACCTAATCATCCCAGGATATTCTTTCATTCCACCTAAAAAGTTTGTTGGACTCTGTAGTAAGCTGAGTAGTACTCCCCCATCAAGATGTCCACAGCCTAATCCCCAGAACCCGTGAATAGCTTATCCCACAAAGGAAAAGAGATTTCCCAGGTGTGATTAGTTAAGGGGCCTTAGACCTGACAGGGATTATCCTAGACCCCATGGATGTGCCCACTGTAATCACATAGGTCTTCACAAGAAAAGAGGCAGGAGGCAGAAAGAGGAGTTGTGGCAACAGACTTCAGTGATAGAGCCACAAGCCAAGGACTGTGGGTGGCCTCTAGAAGCTAAAAAGGGCATGGGACAGATTCTCCCCTAGAGCCTCCAGAAGGAACTTTGGCTCTACTGACACCTTGATTCGAGCTTTAGAAGACCCAGTTCTCCAGAACCATAGGATGTGTGTGGTTTTAAGCCATTAAATTTGCTTATTTTTCCTAGAAGCAATGAGAAACCAAGGTGCACCTGGGTGGCTCAGTAATGTGTCTTCAGCTCAGGTCAAAATCCTGGGATCCTGGGATAGAGCCCTGCATCAGGCTCCCTGCTCCACAACAGCACCCCCCCACACACACACACACAAATGAGTGTTTCAGGCTAAGTGTCTCTAAAGAGACAACCTGGGATGATATCTCAGCTTGGTTTACTGGGGATTCAGTGCTCAGAGAGTAACTTCGCCCTTCTGTGACTCAGTTGCCTTGTCCATAAATTAAAAGATTATAACGAATATGGTCCTTAGAATAGCACCTAGGATATGGTGAGCCCACAATAAATGTCAGGTGTCCCTGTTGTTACTGCTTTAATCATGAAACTTAACACTAAACCAGATTTCCCCATTGCTTCAGCCCCAAATGGCCCAAAGGCCTGAACTGGATCTTTGCTATCTGTTCCCGACTGTGCCATCCTGTCCCAGGGCCAGGTTCAGAGATGCCATGTAGATTGCCTGAAATTGACCATGAGGGGAAGATTTACATTACAGAAACCAGCAAACACCACAAATCGGGGCCTCATCCCCACCTCTCACCGCAAACCTGGGGCACCAACACACCTTGGCCCAGGTCACCTCTCCCCAACTATATACTTTCATCCCTGTGGAATCAGGGTCACAGGAAAACTGATTTGTGAAATTCGTATATGCACGCTTTCATCACATAAAGAGGTTTTAGTTTAGTTTCTAGTAAGTCCCGTGCCCCCCCCCCCCACGCTCAGCTTGCTCAGCTTTCCCGGGTCCCTGGCGGCCACAAGAACCAACCTGAAACCTGAAGCAGCCTGTGGACTAGCAGTGAAAGGTGAGTGAGTCCCCGGACCCTCTCTCCCACCCCAGGATCTCTGAGCGCACACCCAGCCCCTCCCTCTGCAAGCCCTCACCTCTAGGATTCTTGGATCAGAAACTTATTAGAAAAAAAACAACATACACAAAAGGAAATGGAACGACCACCCCTGCAGCACGACCTCTTGTCCCAATATTAAGGACCCAGGGGGAGGAACTGCAGGTTCTTGGAAGATGATTCTCCAAGGATCGCTCATGTTCCCGCACATCCCATGAGCTGGACTGCCCTAGTTCCAGACTGTCCTCTCTAGCATGCTGGCATAGCGAACGGTCTTGAGCGGCAGACAGAGTGTCTCTCTCTGGAGCAACACTCAGGCAAGCTTACCCATCATTGTAAGACAGCGGTTCCCTAAGCTCGGGTGCCCTCTTGCCACTGCATGCACGGGCACCACCTGGCCCTCTTCCTGGGGCCCTAGAGGAACGATGGCTTAGGGAGCCAGTGCAAATGCTGATTAAAACCACAAATGCTGATAAAATGCTCCTGGCTGGTGCTGCATTCACCTGTCCTTTGTCTCTGACCTAGGAGTCTTGTAAATTCTGCCACGATCCATGAAACCATAGCACGCTATCTTATTAGCTGGTGGGGAGGTAAAATCTGGGACCTTTCATAGTTTTGACACCCAAGTGTTCCCGTAAGGATCCAGAGCTCTAAAAGAAGACTAAATCCAGTTAGCAAAAAGGACTGTCTGCTTACTTCCAAAACACAAAAGAAAACCCAATCAGCATGATCGTGTTGGAGAGCACTTTAATTGTCTACAAATTGATGCCGTTTATTGGCAAGATATTCTGAATAATTTTACAGCAACGATACAATTCTGAATAATTTTGTAGTAACAATATTTGGAAGAATTTCACAGTAACAGGACAATTTTGAATAATTTGTACAGGAAAAGAAGATATACAGAAGAAAACAATTTCCCTGCTCTGTGAAATTTTCACACACTATATGGAAATTTCCCACATCTGTCCAGTTCCGGCTCAAAATGACAGCTAATATATTTTACTCATTGTATTCCATTCCTTTTAAGACTGACTTCAAATAACGGGAAATGAGAACTGACTCTGGACATGGAGAAGGCTGCGAAGGACTTGGGTTTCCCGGCAGCCGGCTGGAACAAGAGCGTCCGCCAGAACGATGGCGTGGGGTCAAGTCCAGCACCCGTGGTTGGCGGCCCCACCTCAGTGGACTTGGCCAAGGGGCTCTCACTCGGGCACTGATCGCGGAGAAGTGGGAAGTCCTGTTGCCATGTGTGGGCAATGACCCGGACAGGACATAATGTCCTTTCACGGTGAGAGGCGAACACGTTACTCCCTCCCCAGGGGCAGGTGGGAGAACATCAGAGAGAGAAGGGCAGGTCAGACCAGGTCACTGGCTTTTCTCAGACCCCCTCGCAGCTTTTGAATGGCCATCGCTGTGGGCGGGGGGGGGGGGGAAGCTATGGAGGTTGGCCTTGGGGGTCTGCCATCAGACCTTAATTCTCGTTTATCTAAAATCCAAGAGCTACCTGGGGAACTCAGAAAGGGCTATCTGCTCTACCTTTTAAAATAAACACATTCATCCTGGTCTACGGGGTTCCTGTGTCTCCTTTCTAGGTGCCTATAAATACAATCCTATTACGATGCTGTTTGGCTAACAGCTTCCAGAATGTCTCAGATACCACACAGGTAAACGTCTTCTTGTGGCTTTAGCGCCAGAGCCGGAGAAACGGAACTGGTGTGAGATTCCTACCACTCACTGCTCCGATTTCTTGGGCTTCTAGAAATTCTCTTATTCTTTCCTTAGCAGTAGAAAACACCGCATTTGCAGATCTCTGAATCACCTCCACTAATGCTACTTAAAATACATCATTTAAAAAATTAATCACAGATTTTTTTTTTTTAACTGGTTACACAGTTTGCAAATAAATCCCTGCTTCCGACAGTTGCTCTCAGGCAATTTCCTGCACTTTTGCTGGACTTGTAAGTGAAGCAAAGCTGTGTCAGCAAAGCCAGAAATGTTCCTAGGTTGGCAAAGCCAAGTGAAGGCGGTCCCCCAGGCCTTGCCAGAGCTGGGCTGGGGACTCTGGGGACAGCGGGGTTCAGCCTGGGGTTCATTCCACCAGCCCCATGCATCCGTGGGCTTCTGGAGGCTCAGCCTGTGCCACGGAATCAATGAAAGCCCGCAGCCTGGGCTGAAGTGACATCTGGCCGTCTAACATGGGGCCAATTCTGCGCGTCTTAGAGCAGCTGCTACCACACGAATCAAAACGCGACCCCGAGCTGAAGCCAGGCCCACTGACAAGGCTGCAAGTCCTCCGTGCCCTGGGCTCCACCCCCTGTCCTCCGTGGCCCCTGCTGCCCTAGGGGGAGGTGAGGAGGTGGAGGGCAGACACCAGCGCCACAGCCCCTGCCCTCCAGCGGGCCCTCCCAAGGGCTGAGAAGGCCAGCCTTCGTTTCTCTTTTTGCACCACCTTTTCATTGAAATACCGGGGATCTGGGCGTCTGGCCTCGGGTGTGTGACAGGCAGGGCCAGCTGTGCTTCCTGAGTGCACAGGTGGCCTTCCCACCCCGGGGCACTGCCCCAATGAGCCCCTTCAGGGCGACAACCCCCACGCTCCATCAGACCACTGCCAGCCGCCCTTCGGTTAAGATGCCCGTGCCCTGGGCGGCTGGCGTCCAGCCCGCGGGGCCCAACGGGAGGCGTGTGAGGTCAGTGCCAAGGCCCAGTGCCTCTTCAGCTGCAGTCTGGTGGTGCTCGTATCTGTGAGGTATTTTGTGTGTGGAAGACTGAGAGTGGGGGGGGAGAGACGATTAAAAATAAGGAGAAAAACCAGACAAGGACAATGTACCTTATATGGGTCTCTTTCCATGTCACGCCCCTGCCAAGAACTGGGTGAGGGAGAGATGTGCGAGGTGAATGCACCCATCCATCCTGAGACACCCCGTCCTGTGCGGCTTAGAGATCTCACACAAACTCTCCCCGCGGACAAAGGGCTGGCTCTCAGCAGGGGGACGGCCCAAACCCCACGTCCCCACGTGGGATCCTGAGACTTGCCCTTTGGGAGCGACTCAGTGTCACAGACTCTCGAGAGCTCCAGAGAGAAACGGTGCAAACTGCGGGGCAAAGGAGGCCTGATGCCTGCACCAAGCGCTCGTCCCAAAGCATATTTTGCTAGAACAGGGCAAATCTGCATCAGGCTCCCAGCTGCCTTTAAGGGAGTGAAGATTTGCAGGGCCACACAAAACACGGTCAGTGTGCCAGGAGGAAACCCTGCCTGGCTTGCTCATTTCATGCCTTGGCTCTGGTTTAGCAACCAACTGTCCCTAAGATATGGAGCATGCGTGAGAGCTTCCCTCCTGCCATGATGCAATGAAAACGTGCAGCCGTTCGACAGAACTGAGCCTCTGCGGGGAAGTCTTAAATAATGCTGTGTGTGTGCACACACGTCTGGGTATAGTCTTCGATCATGCTGTGTACGTGTGTGGTGGGGGTGGTAGTGTCTGGGTGGGGGTATTTCCCAGAGACAGGAAGAGGCTGAAGGTATTGGCCGCTGAGATCTCTCTTCAGAGGACACTGTGAAACACGCCCAGGGCAACCCTTTCCCTCCGAGAGAGGCTGGAGGCTGGGTGCCTTCGGTTGCACGGGTGTGATCCCGTCACATGCCACATGCAGCTGGGGTGTCTTCCTGAGTAAGGTGACGAGGGCATGGCAATGGCGAAAGGCACTTGGAAAATACACACACCAGATAGACAGGGTTCAGCTCCCTGGTTCGAGGAAAGGCACCGTGGGTATGTATGCAGAAACTTACCTGCCTAACCCCTTTCCCCCCACCCCACCTCTGCCCCCGATTCCACGCGGAGGCCGCTGGAAGTAACAGGCAGACATCTTGCTCCTTGCCCTAGCTTCTCATCTCCCATGGGAGGTCCACAAGAGGCTCGAGCTAGAAGCGGGGCTGGTGAAGAGCTGCAGACCCGGGGTTTTGCTCCAGTCTCTTGACATGGCAGGAGTGACAGAAGAGGTGGTCTTCCAGGGGGTAGCAGCGGTGACCGTCTTCGTCATTGAGCTCCAGACCGCAGTCCTGGGGGGAGGCAAAAAGGTCCAGCAGTAGCAGAAGAGCACAGCAAGGACTGAAGACTGACCCAACGGCCAACGTCCCAGGGACCAGCAGAGGAGGCTGCCCAGGGAAAGCGTGACATGCCCCCAACGTGCACCTGAACCGGGGCTGGTCAGAACGGAAATGGGACTTCAGTGGATACATACACTGTCTGTTAAGACTTATGGCAAAAAATGAATGTAAGACCATTCATGGGAAATTCCTCATACTGGTTATATATTGAAATAATACAGGAGGGGCGCCTGGGTGGCTCAGTCTATTAAGAGTCTTCCTGCGGCTCAGGTCATGATCCCAGGGTCCCAGGATCGAGCCCCACGTCAGGCTCCCTGCTCAAGGGAAGCCTGCTGCCCCCTCTCCCTCTCCCTCTGCCCTTCCCCCCTGTGCACTCTCTCTCTCTCTCTCTCTTTAACTAAAATAAAATAAAAATCTTAAAAAGAAAGAGACAAACAAACATTGGATATGTGGGTTGAGTAAAATATAAGAATGAATCCTACCATTTCTTTTTACTTTTTTATTGTGGCTACTAGAAAACAAAATGACACCCGTGACTTGAACCTGTGGCTCTTGGGTCTTTATGGGACAACACTGCCCTGAATGTTGAGAGAAGACTGTGATGGGGAAATGGCCCCATCCCCTCTCTCTCCGGCACCTGGGGTACCAATGGTAAGGACTCCCACATAGTTCTTCAGAGCTAGCAGAGAGCTCGGGCCTCCCTCCCTCGCCCCCACCCCTCTCCCATTCATCCATTCACCCCACCCACAGCGTCACAAAATAAATCTCTCCTTCCATGGGTGAACCCACCTACTTCTGGCTGAACCCCCACAGGCACTTAAAGTGTGTGCACCCTTCACAAGAGCTGGGGAAGGGTGACCCCAGGCCTGCCTAGCAGCCACGGAGCACCCGGGGCTCCTTCAGCCTGGGTACGACACCAGGTAAAGAGGAGGCACGTGGGCCCCCATCCACCTTCACCCCACCCATGCCTGTTTCCAAGAAGGGTGGGTTTCCTCATGATTTCCAGGGCTCAGAAAAGAGCTCTTGGCAGATAGAACGGCCTACAAACTGGAGGGGAGGGCATCTGTTCCCCACATCACATGGGAAACCCGTGGCCCCCACAAGCCTCCCACCCTGCAGTCCCAGGGAGGCAGCACCAGTGGTTTCAGGACTTGGCAGGTTACCAGTGTGGAGGAACCGCACTGTGTCCTCCAACCGCCCCTACAAGGCAGGCTTCACCCCTTGACCTGGGCGGCAGCCCATGACCACACCTTGATGACCAGCCCAGGCCCTAGTCAACCTGGGCACGTTCTTCTCTGGTACTTTTGGGCGTCTGGGCAGGGAGGGGCCTACCTCGCAGTGGTAGCACTCCACATGGTAGTCTCTGTCCATGGACACGACCCGAATGGTCTCATCTGAGCCCTGGATGGAACGAAAGGAAAAACAAGAGGCCACTTGGGAGACCCATCGGGCTTCACATGCCGTGGTGGGACGGGTTCTGAGGGAGCAAGTGGGTGGCTTCAGAAGAGCTTAAATACACCGTGAAGTCCCACACTGGTTGGAAAAAGGGCACCTTTAACTGATGAGAGAGGAGGTAGGAGGGACAGCAGTCCTACCTTCCGGAATGTCAGAGTCAACACTGAGAAAAACCACCCATGTGGAGAGTGATTTAAAAAAAAAAAAAAAAAATGAATGAAAAGCAAGCCTTCTGCTCATCTTCTAACCTGGGAGTCACTATCAAGTCAGGGAGTGTGACCCGATTATAGGGGTGAACAGGGCACACAAAGGGCTCTGGGCTGCGGAAGCCAGGAAGGAGAAAGGGGCTTGTTGGTGAGGATCCTATTAAGGTTAGAGGTGAGATTTTAGAAGGATTTTTTCAAAGGCACAAGGACAGGGCACAGATCTCATAGATGACCCCAGGGAGAAATACATGCCATCAAAGACACCAGGAACGGGTCTGAAAAAGCATCTTACCTCAGGTGGAAGAATGGGGAGCCCACAGGCTGCACACTTGGGGGCCAGCACTCTGCCGGGAGAAGCGAAGAGGCAGTAAAATGCGTATGGTCCTGCTCCTGGGAGACAAGTCCTGGAGCCCACACTGAGCCTTCCTCACGGCTGGCCTGCTGCCCATCCCTCTTCAAGTGAACCTCCGCTCCCAGCCCTCATATTAAGACAGCCCGGCTCGGGGTACCCGGGTGGTCAAGTCAGTGAAGCACCTATCTGCGACTCAGGTCATGATCCTAGAGTCCTGGGATCCAGTCCCATCGTTGGGCTTCCTGCTCAGCAGGGAGTCTGCTTTTCCCTCTGCCCCTCCCCCTGCTTGTGCATGCATGTTCTCTCTCTCAAATAAATAAAATCTTAGTTAAAAAAAAACACACAAAAAAACAGTCTGGCTCATTTTCTGGGAGGTGTTTTAGTAGCACCTCGCGATTATTCCCCTGCGGTAACCAGCCTGGCTGGGCCCTCTCCCTCTGCTGGCGATGGAGACTGAGCTGTTCACGCCCCACATCGCACCCAGCACAGGCCCAGGCAGACCCAAGAAGGCGGCCACCAGCCCTGTCTCTGTCTCGTGACGTTCGGTCAAGCTGGAGCCCCATGGCTTGGCAGAGGCCTCCTGCCGCCTAACCGGGAATCTGATGATGGGACTTGGGTTCTGATTTCTCAGGAACCGTGATTCTGTTACCAATTCCTGTCTGCACTGGGGCCAGCTAACCTCCCGAGGCCCCCGCTACACCCTTAAAACCACAAAGCCTTTGCCGGGCTGTGGACTCAGGGTTGAAGCAGGGCCTACGGTAGACCCCCGCGGGTGTCCCTCCGTCACTCGGCGAGATCAATGCGGCTCGCGCCTGCGGCCCCTCTGCACCCCATCCCTCCTTACTTGTGGTAATCTCGGACACAGTAGATCTTGTTCTCAGAGTCCACGGTGAAGGGAACCCCATCCAAACACTCATTGCAGATGACACAGCGGAAGCAGCCGGGGTGATAGGACTTCCCGAGGGCCTGAAGGATCTGGGGGCAGAAAGGAAGAGACCAGGGCTCAGGGGGGATTATGGGGACAGGTTGGACAGTGTAGAGGAGAGGAACACACCAGGCCGAGGGACCCCATGAGCGATCACATAGAATGGTGCACACTCATCCCAGTTTCACTTGGACCAAGGTCAAGCGAGGATGGGCGGGAAAGGCAAATGTAGGTAAATGTATCAACAGGAGGGAGCCAACAGGATCCTTCTCCTGGACGTTACCCTCCCGAGGAGAATCTGGAGGGCTCCCTGGCAGCTCTTTGCAGGAAATGATGTGCCTACTAAGGCAGGGCCACACCAGGCTCCATCCCAGCTTTAGGAAGTGGCCGCTCCACAGAAGGATTAAAGTTAATTCCACATGGAAATGGCAGAGCTCAGAAAACCTCTTAAGTTCTGCCTCCCAGGTGCCTCCTCCTAAGCAGCTTTCTCTCCCCAGCACGATAATCCAGATGCTGTGACTCAAATACTGATTATTTCAAATCTAAGCATTAGCAAAGCTTCTTTGTCGCTGTTATCGTTTTTCTTTTAAAGATTTTACTTATTTCTTTGACAGAGAGAGAGAGATTACAAGTAGGCAAAGAGGCAGGCAGAGAAAGAAGAGGAGCAGGCTCCCTGCTGAGCAGAGAGCCTGATGCGGGCCTCAATCCCAGGACCCTGAGATCATGACCTGAGCCGAAGGCAGAGGCTTAACCCACTGAGCCACCCAGGTGCCCGTTGTTGTTTCTTTTTTTTTTTTAAGATTTTATTTATTTGACAGAGAGAAACACAGCCAGAGAGGGAACACAAGCAGGGGGAGTGAGAGAGGGAGAAGCAGGCTTCCTGCCGAACAGGGAGCCCGATGTGGGACTTGATCCCGGGTCTCCAGGATCATGACCTGAGCCGAAGGCAGTCGCCCAACCAACTGAGCCACCCAGGTGCCCCACGTTGTTGTTTCTTTTAAAAGATTTATTTATTTGAAAGAAGGTGACCGCACACACATGCACAGGGGGAGGGGCGGACTCCCTGCCAAGTGCAGAGCCCGATGCGGGGCTCGATCCCAGGACCCTGAGACCACGACCTGAGCAGAAATCAGGAGTCGGACACTTGACCAACCAAGTCACTTAGGCACCTGTTGTTTTTACACACACTTTCTCTCACTGTCATTTTTTTCTGCTTGGGATGCCCAGAGAGGTAAGAAGCCGTTCTGGAACCAGGACAGAGCCCAGACATGGAGGGTAGAAGAAAGAAGATACGCAAAAAATGTCCTTGGTGACATCAGCGGGTGACCAAGTCACCTCCCCGCACAACTGCCTACCTCCAACCCCCTTGCTAGGTGACTTCAAACCGTTTTCCTATTAAGTCAGTGCATCTCAAAGTGTAGTCTCTGGACCAGCAGGACAGCAGCACCGGGGAGCTTGATAAAAAAAATGTGCATCCTCAGGGCCCATCCCGGATCCCCAGAATCGGAAGCGCGTTGGTGTGTTCAAAAATGATTCCAATGGGTGAAAAAATTGCAGAACTGCTGGTCTGAAACTGTGCCGGTGCATGGGACACCTGCAGGAAAGGTGCGGGCCTGCCGGTGCCCAAGGCCCGCTTCCCCCCGCAAGGCCAGTGCCGCCCCTCACACGCGGCAGACACAGCGGCAAGCCGGCGGCTTCGTGTGCTCTCCCGGCTTCCTGATGGCTCAGCTCTCCAGCTTCCTGCTTCCCTCTGGTGCGTCACTAACCTCTGAGGCTCCTCGCGCTCTCGCAGTCAGTTGCCAAAATAAGACAAATGACCAGCCAGGCTTCCAAAGTCCATGTGGGAATGTGGACCCTGGAATGCATTGTGCTCCCCAGCTAACGCCGTGTTTGCAGAAGAGACCCGGAAATAAACTTTACCCACAGTGTGTCTACAGTGTGGCAGGAGACAGATATCATTTTGCCGCATGCTGATTCGCTGTGATCATTGTTTTTCATGCAGGGAAAAGGCCAAGTTTCAACCTGCACACCCAGAGCGGTCCCCTCTAACCAGGCAGGCAGGGGACCAGACAAAATTGTACAAAGAACTGTGTTGGGGACGGTGCCCCTCCCACCAGGCCCAAGCCACTGGAAACTTTGATGGAGGTACCTGTGAATATGAATGAAAGCCCCTCTGGGCTCCCCCCACTCTGGAATCCGAAAAGCCACATACCCTGTGGGTCAGGGGGCAATATGTCCTTTGTGTGCTTATTCAATACATATAGCTTCCTCTCAGTAATCATATCTCTGTATCTCTTACCTGTATTTCTTGATCCCTGTGCCTCATTGGTCTCAACTTCTGTGAGTTTAAGCAATCACTCTGTATGTACCCTGCAGTAACAATACTAATCCTGTCTCTAAGGCGGGTGCAAAAAACAGTTAAAGATTTAACTGCACCACCCAACTTCCTCACTTTTGAATAATAAAAGACTGGGGCCCCTGTCAGTCAAGAGAGACAAAGGCAGAGGCAGCAAGAGAGCCTTTGAGGAGAGAGCAAGAGAGCTGGCAAACAGCAAGAGAGTCTGAAAAGAGAGACAGAAACAGAGAAGCAAAGAAAGCAGCAAAAAGAGAAGCAGAGAGTCAGAGAGACAAAAGAAGAGAAGTAGAGCAAGAAGGCCAAAGCCAGAGCTAGAGAGCTAGAGCTAGAGAGCCAATGCTAAAAAGCCAGAGTGTGAGCCTGAGCCTGCTTCATAGGTCTCTCCTGACTGACCTCAGGTCTGTCAGTTTGCATCAGATTTCCGTGTCCGTGTCATTATTTCGCCCGCCAGACATCCCGCGGTTCGGGACCCACACCTCTGCGGAGGCTGGCCCCCGGCGGCGACAGAACTAGAAAACTGGTTGCTTTTCTTGGAGAACCAAGAATGGTGTCTGCAGGCATCTTTTCCTGCATCATAAAAATTCTTGGCAGTTAAGGGTTCTGCCTTTAAAAGTGGGTGTCACTACCAGACAGATGTTGGCTCAAATTTTTCAAGTCCTAGAGGAGAACCGCACTGGTTCAACTTGGCATCATCCCCGTGGGGTGGAGATGGTCTCCAAAGCTTCGTTCCTTCACTTCCTGCATGCAAGGCTGGACCTCACTTCAAGGAGTGGGGGACAGTCACCCCCTTGCCACCCTGCCATGTACTGAGAGCGGCGTCCTTGCAATCTTCTGTGATTAACACAAGGAGGAAGAAATGATGTGAGGAGATTTGGGAGTCAAGGACTTAAGGAGCCTGGCAGCTTCCCTCCCTCTTTTGCTGTAGGAAGTCCAAGCTAGACGACTGAATGAGATCAGTAGTCACAGGGAGAAAGGCCTGGAAGGGACAGGCCATCTTGGGCAGCCGAACACCACTGCATATGGGAACCCAGGCAATGGCACACGGAGCAGAAGAATCATCCCACTGAGTCCTGACTGACAGAGTTCCACGGATCACGATGGAGAAGTCACTGCTGTTTTAGACTACTATGTCTTGGGGGTGGGGTACCGCTCAGCAAGAGGTAACTGAAATACCCTGAGGCCCAAAGAAGGCTTAGGATACCGGGAAATAAAAATAGTGTATGATGTGTTCACACATTTGGACACCGTTGACCTCATACACAGCGGGTTCCTGAGAAGGACCCTTAAATTGAAGACCAATTCCGCCTAACTATCGGATGCCTGTGGAGTCCAGCTGGCATTGGTGGAAGGTAGGGGTGAGGGTGTGGGGCTCCTGCCTGCCTCGCCTGGAATGAGGGGAGGGTCACCCTCCCAGGGAGGCCTTGGGGGCTAATGAGGACCCAGCCCTCTCAGGGCTAAGCTCTGCTGCGGTGTGCCCAAGCCTGGGCAACAGTGGGTCCGCCTCAGGAACAGGGCGGGCTCCGGTTTGCTGCTGCTTTATACACGTTAGCAAGAAACCAGCAGAAATGAGCATTTACATCCAGCAACATGCCGAACGTACTCACAGCGGCTTTAGCCCCAGATGGCCTCAAACTGGAAACCGCCCAAATCCCCATCAGCAGAGAAACTGATACACAAACTGTTACACCCCTACAATGGAAGTCGGCCTGGCAACGAAAAGAAATGAATTACTGACACCGGCCACGACACGGATGAACCTCAAGAACACTTGCGAGGGCTGTCTGGGTGGCTCAGTCGGTTAAGCATCCGACTCTTGATTTCAGCTCAGGTCATGATTTCAGGGTCATGAGATCGGGCCCCGCATTGGGTTCTACACTGGACATGGAGCCTGCTTAAGATTCTCTTTCTCCTTCTCCCGCTCCCCCACGCCAAAAAAAAACAACAAAGGAGTTTCTGGGTGGATGAGTCGGGTAAGCATCTTAGGGTCCTGGGATGGAGCCCCATGTCAGGCTCCCTGCCGAGCAGGGAGCCTACTTCTCCCTTTCCCTCTGTCACTTCCTCTGCTTATGTTTGTTCTCTCTCTTTCTCTCTCTCTGCCAAATAAATATACAAAATATTTAAATAACAAAAACAACAAAAATATTTTCTAACTGAGAAAAGACAGACTCAAAGGACTCTAACTGTACAATTCCATTTATATGAAGTTCCGGGACCAGCAAAACCAATTTGCGGCAACAGAGCTCAGAACAGAGGGTACCCTTGGAGGAGGGGTTGTAGCCTGGGAGGAAGACAAGAAGGAAGTTTCCGGGGTGTGGGATGTGGGAAATGTCCACACTTTGACCTTGGGGGGGTTACACAGGTATCTGCATATGCAAAACTTCATTCACCTGTACACTTCAGATGTATGGCCTTTACTCTAGGAGTCTTTTCTCAGTTAAAAAGGTAAAAGAAGAAAAATAACAATGATTAGCAATTCCCTTCTCCAGAATGGAATTAATGGGTCAGCCTAAAGAGGGATTGACCTCTTTCCAACTAAAAGAATATTGTATAATAATTTTCTTTGACCAGTTTATTAAAGAAACTCCAACGGCCTGATCTCCAGCGATGAACGGTTTGATCCTTGTGACAGACTAAGTATTCTGCATTTGTTAACCTCACACCCTTACCCTATAAAGAGGCCAGGAAAGAAACACTATCCCCATTGAAGACATAAAGATACTGAAGCCCAAGACAAGCTCAGAGAGCCAGTGGCTGAGTGAGGAACAGAATGTATGAAACTTGCTTCCTGTTCTGCTGTCTCAAAACTAATGACAGCCCCGCAAAACTCATCTTAGAAACAGATGGAACCCGGCAGAACACAGGGCACAAACAACTCTTTTTTTTTTTTTTTTAATTTTAAATTTATCTTATTTTTTCAGTGTTCCAAGATTCGTTGCCCATGCCCCAAACAACTCTTTTTATCTGGCTTTTTGTACCCAACTCCAGAGGAGATGAAGTCTGGCATTTGGCATCTCACCTGGGACACCAGAAGGATCACAGAAAATCAGAGGGATACCAGTGGATCCAAATAGCCCAGAGAAAAGAGCATCATCAGAAACACAACGCTGTGTGGGCTACATGATTAAGGATGCTAAAACCAGTGAAAGCCAACAACACAGCTTCTTAGAGAGCAAGCGGTGGCCTTACACAGGTCTTCTTTTAATAAAACCAGATGCAACCACAAATCGAGGTAGGAAACACAGTTTTCAACTGTTAGTCATTATTTCTATGAATGCCTTCCCCTCCTACCATGCCATCATCTTGTTCCGCTGACCCTACTCACCATGTCCATGATCAGATGTCCACAAAGAAAACACCTGTCAGCAGACTGCTGGAACCCAGAGTACTACAGAGGAAAAAGAAAAGGAAGTTAAAGCCAGCAGGACAGATGACCCAGCCACTTGCACACCAATCATGAGAATGACAAGGAACTTTTCAGAAAGATGTGTCACTCTATACAGGAATCTGTTGATTCCTAGAGGACAACACAGTTGTGTGATGAATCATGAAATACCTTCTGCCACAAAGCCATTACATAGACTAATACCACTCACCCTAACAAGAGCTGCATGGGGACACCCACAACATGCCACGCTCTGTGTAGAGGCTGTGCAAAGAGGCTTTAGTCTCTAAGCCAGCAGTTCTCTAACAGGAGTTCCCTGACATCTACCTGGGAACTTGTAAGAAATGCAAATTCTTGGGCTCCACCCAAGACCGACTGAATTAGAAACTCTGGGAGGGGACCTGGTAATATGTCAGCCAAGTCTGATGCCAGCTCTAATCCTTAGAACAATTTTTTTTAAGATCTTTTTTTTTTTTTTGAGAGAGAGTCCATGCGCATGCACCAGTCCGGGCGGGGGGGAGGGCAGAAGGAGAGGAAGAAAGAGCCCAACGTGGTACTCAATCCCAGGATGCTGAGATCATAACCTGCGCCAAAGGCAGATGCTTAACCGACTAAGCCACCCAGGTCCCCTGGAATCCTTAAACAACTCTTTTTCTGGGCGCCTGGGTGGCTCAGAGGGTTAAGCCTCTGCCTTCGGCTCAGGTCATGATCTCAGGGTCCTGGGATCAAGTCCCACATCGGGCTCTCTGCTCAACGGGGAGCCTGCTTCCCTCTCTTTCTCTGCCTGCCTCTCTGCCTATTTGTGATCTCTCTCTCTCTATTGAAAAAATAAAAATCTTTTTAAAAAAACCCTCTTTTTCTTTCTTTTAATATTGTATTTGAGAGAGAGAGAGCGACGCAAGCATAAGCAGGGGAAGCAGCAGGCAGAGGGAAGAGAAGCAGGCTCTCTCCTCAGCAAAGAGCCTGACATGGGGCTCGATCACAGGACCCTGGGATCATGACCTTGAACCAAAGGCAGCCACTTAACCAACTGAGCCAACCAGGCTCCTCTTCAAAACAATTCTTAAAACAAGGTATGTATCATACCATTTCTCAGATGAAAACAAGGGAGGCTCAGAGAGGTTAAATGACCTTCACAAGGCCACACTTAGGACAGGAATCAAATTCAAGTCCGGTTCTGGTTAAAAAGTTGGTGGCTTTAGTTTCAAATAAACTTGGTAAATATTCTCTATTTTACCTTACCAAAACACACACACGCAGGCACAGCTGGATTCTCGAAAGAAAAGAGAAAGGCTTTTCAGAAAGGCACACACAGAAAAGACACCACATGCTGAAATATACTAGAAGTTTAAATATTACAAACACATTGAGGGGGGGCATTGGAATGTAAAGGAACGTGGAAAAAAAAGGAAAAGGGAACTTTCTGCAACCTCAAGAGTGACAGTCCTTTATTTTCAAGATGAGTCAGCCTCACGCCCCGCCCCACCTTGTGCTCCCATGAGCCCCTGGGGCCGAGCACGGGCTGGGAATCGAGGCGGAGCACGGACTCAGACTTGGCCAATCAGAGCTCCACATTCCTCCAGCACCAATGACTTTGCCCACAGGTGAGCATGTGACCCAACAGAGCCAATGAGACTGGAGAAGCAGGGGAGGTGCTACGGCTCAGGGGTGTTGAAAGCGAGAGGATGCAAACCACAGAGCCCAGCTCAGGCTGCAGAGGCAGGGCGCCAAACTGAAGACAAAACGACTCTGAGGCCACTACTGAATGCATCTCCTTTTTGCTTCCGCCAGACTGGGTCTCCTTGTCTGTTACTGGCAAGCTCAGGTCACGGGGCATCAACCCCAAGCCATCACCGGGGCCGCCCAGTGACACAGGCTCAGGTCATTTGCCATTTACCACTCCGTGCTTGGCACTGGGTTAGGGTCTGACGAGGTCAAGGCAAAGAAGCATTACGTGCCAATGAGGGAGAAGGGCTCATGGATGGCCACCCTATCTCCTACACTCATGCTCCCTGCTCCACAAATGGAGGCCCAGTGTGGCAGCCCCCCAGGGGAGGGGCGCTCACTCTCGGGGAGGGGGACCAGGCTGTCAGTTACCTCCGCAAAGGAAGGGTGAAGACACTCCAGTAAGGGGAAATGGCTCCCGCTGAGGCACAAAGGCTCGAGGCCAGGCAGGGGTGCAAGGAACCGGGAGACACACAAGGCAGGCTTGGCACATGTTTTGAACCGTAGATACGTGGGGCCTGGGTGGGCTGGGTTGACACACAAGTAGCATGGCTGGGCTACGCAGACACGGGGAGCTAAGCAGGCCCAGGAAGGCCATGGGGGCACAAAGAGCAATGCTTAGCCACATTCTGGGAGAGGTGGGGAGGAGAGGGGTGGAGGGTGACCCCAGGACATAGTTCTCAGAGATAAGGACCCAAGGCAACATGAGGCTTCTGCTTCAGACAAGTGGACTGTGAAGGGCTGGGGGACAGCCCCGGGGACTGTCCAATGGCCAGTGAGATGTCAGCAGCTGGCCTGAGAAGGGCTGACAGGGCTGGAGCTCAGGTCTGGGAGTCACTGGTACACAGAGGGGTTTTTGAAGCAGGACGGGGGGCTGGGGGCCCAGAAACAGCAGCCAGGATTTGAAGGAACAAAGGCCTGAACTCCAGTCTGGAGGTTTAAGAGAGAGGCAGGACAGGCAGAAATGGGCAGAACCCAAGAGGCAGGCCAAGTGACCCTCAAGTCCCTGCCAAGCACATAGTTCCGTGGTTTGTCATTTGCTTCGGGAACAAGGGCCACCCAGTGCATCTGCAGAGGGAAAGTCAGGACCCCTTCTCCAGCTGCGCTCAGCTCGTCGCTGGCACTGGGGACCATGGAGCGGGCACACACTCAGCCTCCTGGCCCGGCTCGCCCCACAGGCCCCTGCCCCCGACTCTGGCCAGGACTGTGGGCAGAGGAGGTCTGGGTAACAAACTCACCAGGAAGTCTTCCTCACAAAACACTTTGCCGTTGACAAAATAAAAGGCTTTTCCTCTCAGCTTCCGGCCTAAGGAAAAATCACAAAGGCAGGGTGAAAAGAAGATGATGTATGCAGTGGAAAAAGGAGGAAAGAAAGGCAGTGTGTTTAACAAAATGGCAAGTGTCACCAAGGGTGTGTGGTCACGGAAAGCTGCCGGCGGCCCCTGGCGAGGGGCAGGCAGAGGCTGGACGGCCGGGCCCCTGGCAAGTGCTGTGTGACCAGGAATACCAGCGCTGCCTTGGGAAGCATCCTACACGCTTCTCCCACTTCCTGTCCACTAAGAAGCCAGCAAGACATCTGGTGAGGGGAGGGCAGAGGCACACTGGGGTGGGGCGGGGAGGTATAGGGCACAAGTTTGTTGTGAAGCTGTTTCCCACAGGTGTTTGGGATGTTACCCTTGACCTGTTCTCCAGGGGACACTGGTGACAGCCTATCGGAAAGTCCTATAAATTGGCTAACTTGATTTTCCTTATGTTTGTGTCTCTTTTCATCTCAACTATACAGAAAATACACATTGTTGGACAGACAATGATTTTTCTTGTTTTCTCCTGATCTAAATGAAGTGAGGAAGGGTGGGAAAAATCAAAGCATCCGGGCTGCTTAGGTGTAACAACACATACTTAACAGACCGTGGAAATTTCCAAAACTGAATGAATCCTAAACTCTAGTGGAATCACGCCCGTTGGAGCCAGGGTCCACACCATGAAACGAAACCCACCAGGTGTTGCAAATGCTAACAATGCTCAGGAGAGAGAAACCCTCCTGATAAAACACCAAGTACCCTCTCCTGGGACCTCCAGAGCGGGGCAAAGAGCATAAGGCGACAGAGAAAATCTTGGTGACACCGACCTGTGGGGCTTAGAGAAGGTCTGGAAAGTATCAATGCAGAGGAAAAGCCACACACACACACACATACATACAAACACCACGAAATTTAACTACAGAAGCAAAAAGCTCCAGATAGATTAAAGACCTCAGTGTGAAAAACAAAAGTTATTGTAAGAAAATGTGAGCAAAAAGAAAAGAAGAAAGAAAGAAAACGAAAACGTGAGCAACTGTCTTTGACTTGGACGTACGAAGGATTTCTCTGGTGAGATACAAGAGGCACGCCTTATAAAGGTAAAGGCTGATCAACAGGACATCAAAAATCCAAACTTCTGTTCTACACAAAACAAAATACACAAAGTTCAAAAGACAAAGCTGTTGAAAAGCCAGCCTGCTCTGAGCAGGGAGGGAGAAGGGGCGGTTCAGGGCCCAATGACCGGAGGCCATGTGGAGAGAACAAGGAGAAAGGACACAGATTCTGGGGCTGACCCTCCACGGTTCTGCCCTGCACCCCATCCCCAGGAATGCCCCGCCCTTCTCGCTGTCCCGCTTGTTGCTGCGAGACCCACTGCTCTGTGTCTCCCCAACCCTCTGATGGGTTCCATTGGCTTGCCAGTGGTCCGACTGAAGCAATAAAGCCGGAGCTGAAGACATAAAAGGAAAGGCAGGCCAGGGACCGGAAGATAGCTGCAATGCATGTAACGAGGCAGTAGTATCTAAAACATAAAGAACACCAACCAACCATCCAACAAGGATAACCCAATGGAAAAAGGGAGCAAAGGATGAGAAGTGAAAATGCAAAGAGAAAATCTGTTAAACTCTACGCAGTAATCATTTTAAAAGGTGTTCAATCCCACCAGCAAACAGGATATGCACATTGAGATCACAAGGAGACGCTGTCTCAATCCTGGATGGAGTAAAATCACTAAGCCTGACAGTACTATGTCATGGTGAAGGTGTGGGACAAGAGGGAAACCTTTCCCGCTGCTGGCGGGAGTGCCAATTGGCCTGAGCACCCTGGGAAGAATTCAGCAAGAGCCCAGACAGCTGAAAACCCACATGACCCACCACATACTCCTAGGGGTGCCCTTTGAGAAGACTTCCCAATGTGCAGAAGGAGAAGCACATAGAGCTGTTCACTGCAGCATTGCAGAGAAAACCTAGATACCCAGCAGCATCTTCAATGTTAATCAAAATAGAACAACTGAGGACACATGGAGGAAGACTCTGGAGTCATAGCCAATGGATGTAAGACGACATAGCCGTCAAAATGCATGAACTAGATTTGTACATATCGTTGTGAACTGAACACACGACTGTGCAAATAAGGTAGATTGCTCAATGATTACATAAGCTATAGGCTAGTGTACGGATGTTAAAGCATGAATAAACACATACGCACAAACTAGTCCTGTGTATTGTTTATACTTGTGCTAACAGAAGAAAACGGACTGAAAGAATCCATACACGTAGTTCATGACAGCAGCTGTCCCAGGGAAGGCGGAAATGGAATCTGGGAAGGGGATCCGGGACAATTCCAACTTATCCCCGTAATAGTCTACTTCCTTTATCAGAAATAAGTCCAAAGGACAACGTGTAAATGTCTGTGCATTCCGGGTGGCCAGTAAACAGGTTATTTCCTACTATACTTTCCTGTAGTTTTGAAACTATACACAAACACACACACACACCTTCTTTAGATGAAATACCATACGCCAAAGGCAGATAACAAACCAGAGAAAACATCTGCACTGTAGGACAAAAAAGACTTACCCTAATAGGCAAATAATTCAATTAACAGTCCATATAGAAAAATAGGCCAAGAGGGGCCCCTGGGTGGGTGGCTCAGTTAGTTAAGTGTCTGCCTTTGGGTGGGGTCATGATCCCGGGGTCCAGGGATTGAGCCCCGCATGGAGCCCCACGTCCAGCTCCCTGCTCAGTGGGGAGTCTGCTTGTTCCTCTCCCCCTGCCCCTCCCTCCCCCTGCTCGAGTGAGTGATCACACTGAACACACTCCTCACTTTGTGAGGGACAGTAGAAACTGGAACAAGCTTATAAGAGAGAATCTGGTATTAAATATCAACGGGATTTAGAAAGTTCAATTTAGGGGCGCCTGGGTGGCTCAGTTGGTTAAGCAACTGCCTTCGGCTCAGGGCATGATCCCGGAGATCCGGGATCGAGTCCCACATCGGGCTCCCTGCTCGGCGGGAAGCCTGCTTCTCCCTCTCTCACTCCCCCTGCTTGTGTTCCCTCTCTGGCTGTGTTTCTCTCTGTCAAATAAATAAAATCTTTAAAAAAAAAAAAAAAAA
>PITA01017825.1:0-42212 GCA_004023965.1 Spilogale gracilis
ACCCAGGTGCCCAGAAGACCTTTTTAACTATTAATAAAAGTCTAAAAAATATGAAAAGAATTGATAATTTCAACTTATGAAAAAAGCCCACAAAACTTCTGTCTGGCAGAAACCACTATTTGCAAAGCCAAAGGACAAATGACAAACAGGGAGAAAATACTTCTAACTCTTAGGACCAAAGGGCTTACCTTTGTATTATATAAAAACTCCCCAGAAATGATAGTGAAGAAAACCCAACACCCTAGAGGAACAGGCAAAAGATGTGACTCATTCACAGAAAAGGATACAAAGGGCTCTTACACATCCGAAAAGATGTGCAGTCTCCTCATAACACAAAATGTAAATCAAAAATATTCACCCATCAGATTGTTGTGCGGTACAGTTGGAAAGTGAGCAGTGAAATTAGATAATTACAGTTGTGGAAAAGTGTGAGAAAATGTAAGGTTTTGTGATAGTTCTCTTAACCAACTGCTACTTGGTCAGTTTGCTACATTGGTGTGCAGACGTTTTGTCTACTCACTGAGCCTGAATACAGACCAGCTGAGCACCAGACCTTCAGTGCCAGTGGCTTCAGTTAATAAGGGCCTCATTTGCATTCCTCGGTCTAACCTAAGTGACAAAACTAGGCTGCTTAAAACGGAGTCTCTCTGTCACCAGGTTAATGTATTTCTGAATGAACACCGGGAAAGTTTAGTTTCCAGTGCTCCTTTCTTTGGAGTTAGAAGATTCTATTAAAATGAGGGTTCTTTCTTCGTGTTTTAGGAGGAAGAGGCTCTCCTCTCAGAGATGGATGTTACAGGCCAGGCCTTTGAAGACATGCAAGAGCAAAATATCCGTTTAATGCAGCAGTTGCGGGAGAAGGATGATGCAAATTTCAAGCTCATGTCTGAGCGTATCAAGTCCAATCAGATCCACAAGCTACTTAAAGAAGAAAAGGAGGAGCTGGCTGACCAGGTTTTGACTCTAAAGACTCAGGTAATTTGAACGGAGCTTGCCAGAATTCTGTTGAAGTAGGGCACTTTATATCTGAAACTGCATTACAGAGTGATTATTGTGGCATTTTTTTAAAAAAGAAAAAACCCTGAAAACTAAATGTATAATGTTAGCATTCTGGTAAATAAGTTTGACATCCATGCAAAGTAGTGCAGTGTAGCTGTTAAAACAAATATGGGTCTGCTAGTATGGAAAACGTTATTAAGTGATTTATTATCCCTTTTATGTTAAAACTGTGTATGTCTTTGTATGTATGTGCTGTGTATTTTACACTATTCTGGAAGGCTGTACAAGAAACAGAGTGGTTACCTGATTACCTCTGGATGCTGAGATGAGAGTCTGCGGTTGTGTGACTATTTTTTACCTTTTCATGTTGACTCCACTTTGTGTGTGAATTTCAAGAAAAAGACTGCTTTAGAACTTCTAGCCGTTCTGAGGGATACACATGGCCTTTGAGCTATAATTTACATGGTCTAGTGTGAATTGTCAGCCTTTGAGGATCAGTGTGGCTGAAGGAAGTGACTATCTGTAAATGTAATTTCTTTTGCTCTTGGCAATTTGGAGAAGAATTTTCAGTGTTTTCTTAAACTCTTGCTTGAATCATCACAATGATTCCCCCCCCCTTAGTATGAAAAGGGAAGCCTTTAAATATTGTGATCTTGCATGTATTTTGAAGGGTTCATGGGTAAAGACAATGATGGTTTAAGATTTCTGACAGACTCTTTTTGTGGGCCTATGGACTAAGAGTGCCTAGTCAGTTAATAGTTTTTTTGTTTGTGTTTGTGTTAAAATCTGATTTTTCTTTTTCAAAGGTTGATGCCCAGTTACAGGTAGTAAGGAAATTGGAAGAGAAGGAGCATCTGTTACAAAGCAACATCGGCACGGGGGAGAAGGAGCTGGGTCTTAGGACTCAAGCCTTAGAGATGAATAAACGCAAGGTAGGATTGCTTAGTCAGTAATCCCATGTGACAGTCTCAGGGGAGCAAATAAGGAGGACACTGATGAAATTATAGGTTGACTTCCTTCCTTGGCCCGGGTTAATGTCTTTCCTCCCTCGCACTGAGCCACTGCTGTCTGTACCCCCGCCTAGGCCATGGAGGCAGCCCAGCTGGCCGACGACCTCAAAGCGCAGCTGGAGTTGGCTCAGAAGAAGCTCCATGATTTTCAGGATGAGATCGTGGAGAACAGTGTCACCAAAGAAAAGGACATGTTCAATTTCAAACGAGCCCAGGCAAGAGCAATTGTGTTTTCTTTATGTTTCACCTTTCAGGTATTTTCGGAACTCTTAAGTGTTTCGGAAGAGTCCGTAGTCTGATGTATGTCGTGTCCTACTTGATCATATGTGCCTTGAGTGACGAGACCAGGGCTGTTTTCCTCACTGCCATTTCCCCCAAACCTTGTCACGGTGCCTCCCACCCGGTGGGCATGAAATCCATATTTATTAATTGAATGAATTGGTGAATTAATTTGTCAAGAAGTAGCAACATTATCAAATTAGAGTATTTTAAAGTTTTATAATTTTCTATTTTTGGCATGCCCAATGTTTCTCATGGTGAGTTTCTAGCATTACCCATATGTCTGTAAATTATTTTAATCCACTCTACTTTCAACTTGAAAGTAATTACCTTAAAGTTGCTTATCAAGTTTTTCATCTTTTTTTTTTTTTAACTCTTAGATGGTATTTTTACAGAACTGCATTAATGGTAGGTGCAACTAGAGCTTGGTGATAGGATTATGTTTTTGTGCTTTGGAACCAGGAAGGTATTTGCCATTCCATTTCTCTGCATTCCTAAGAGATAACTGGCTGAGGAAGGACAGAAAGTCCTTTCTTTGCCCAGCAGAAAGTTCAAGTTGGAGAAATTTTTTCTCGCAGAAATGGCAGGTCTGGGGGAGTGTGTCTCATAGGTATGCGCTCTTACCACAGGAGGACATCTCTCGACTTCGAAGGAAGCTGGAGACCACAAAGAAACCAGACAATGTGCCCAAATGTGATGAGATCTTGATGGAGGAGATTAAGGATTACAAGGTTAGGAAAAGTGCCTCAGTGATTTCTTTGTGTTGTTTTTGCTCAGGGCTGGAGTGGAAAGTTCTTTACATGAAGGGAACCATGATGGTTTCTTTTAGGGGGAAGGGGGCACTCTTGTCTTAGTGCTTAGTCGGCTTCCTGCTTGTTTGCCTCCGTATGGCAGCCACGTAAACCTTTATGGTTGATCAGACTGACTACTTTCTTTTTTTTAGGCACGCCTTACCTGTCCGTGTTGCAACATGCGTAAAAAGGACGCCGTACTGACCAAGTGTTTCCATGTTTTCTGCTTTGAGTGTGTGAAGACACGCTATGATACCCGCCAGCGTAAATGTCCCAAGTGTAACGCTGCATTTGGTGCCAATGATTTCCATCGCATCTACATTGGTTGAGCGAAGCCAAGAGAAGAGGAAATGGCTAGACAGGCACTTCTTCATTAACCACCGAACCTCTACCTCTTCTCTCCTTGACTGTCACCTGCGGGACAGTTTGTCTGTCAGTGACCTTTCCTTCCCGGGCTTTACGTCTAGGTTCTCCTGTCTAATAGCTAGATGACTTCAGGGAAAAGGACTGGTAAAGGCAAGTCGGGTTTTAGAATGAATTAGAAACAAAAACTCTCATTTGTCTTCCCCACCAGCTTCTTTCTTTCCTGCTTTTAGATTTCTCAGCATTTTCTTCTTCAGGTTTACTATATAATCTTGGATTTCCATTCCTCCTGAAGAAATAAATTGGTGTTTTCGACACAGAGAAGAGAACAAAGAAGAGTGGAGACATAGGCTGTTTTGGGAGGCGAGGGGATCTTTTAGAAATAGTGTCTGTGGGCACAAACATTTCTTGATTTGGGTAGTAAACTTTTTGTAAAGTTGGATTATAAAATGGTATAATTGCGCTACCTTTTCCTGGATGGTTTGAAGCCTTAATGAAATTATGTCCAGGATGATTCAGTCCATTTCCTATTCGCTAACGAAGTAACTTGTTAAGGTCAGCTGGGTTCCATTTTGAAGTTATTTAAGTTTTGAATGTCCTACTCATTAAAAAGTCTTTAAATTTCTTGAGGCCAGAATAATTTCAAATTCAGTAGCCCTTTTTATCTTACAATGAAATTAGGCTTGGAGAGGATGGGGAACAGGACTGAGATGATGAGATCTTCTGGGTACTCTGGAAACTTGATACAGGGAGGCCTTAGTGAGCTATGAATTACTCTCATCTGCCTCTCCACGGGGATTGCTGCAATCCCTGTTTTCCAGAAGATTCTCTGTAATGTTTCTCTATGACTTTATACTCCACAAGCTTCAATTAAAGCAGGATTCAGTTTGTTTTTGTGTTTGTGTTTTTCTTGGGCAGTAGGTGGTTTGGGTTTGGACATTTACTGTTGATGATGCTTGGCTGGGAGAGCTGGCTGCCCACCATCCAGGGTCTGCAGCCTGTGGAATATTGTGGCAGAAAACCACTGGTCCCATGGGAAGCTGGATTTAGGGGAAGTTCTTCTGGTTGGGAAGAGCAGGGAGCCTCTAGTCCCAACAAGTTTGAAGCTCCAGCAACATAGAGAGCCCTTAGAGGCATTTGGAGGTAATTAACAAAAATGGTGATGATTTTTGGATAGTCTGGCTTCTTAGTGCAGAAGAAGCCAATGAATGGGCTTCAGGAATACCCACAAACTGTATACAAAATTTTGTTTGTGTTGTATGTACATTAGTCACAACTTTTTTTCAGATTCTTTTTTTTTTTTTTTAAAGATTTTATTTATTGGACACAGAGAAACACAGCCAGAGAGGGAACACAAGCAGGGAATGAGAGAGGGAGAAGCAGGCTTCCCGCCGAGCAGGGAGCCCGATGTGGGGCTCAATCCCGGGTCTCCGGGATCATGACCTGAGCCGAAGGCAGTTGCTTAACCAACAAAAAGGCACCCCTTTTTTTCAGATTCTTAAAGGAAATTTGAAATCGCACAATCCTCCAAAAAAAAAAAAAAATCACAGCACCTGGGTGACTGGTTAAGAGTCTGACTCTTGGGGCGCCTGGGTGGCTCAGTTGGTTAAGCGACTGCCCTCGGCTCAGGTCCGGGATTGAGTCCTACATCGGGCTCCCTGCTCGGCAGGAAGCCTGCTTCTCCCTCTCCCAGTCCCCCTGCTTGTGTTACCTCTCTGGCTCTGTTTCTCTCTGTCAAATAAATAAAATAATAATAAAAAAAAGAGTCTGACTCTTGATTTCAGCTCAGGTCATGATCTCAGGGTCCTGGGATGGATCCCCACATCAGGCTCCTTGCTCAGTGTGGATTCTTTCTCTCCCTCTGCTCCCCCCATGCACTCTCTCTGTCTCTCTCTAAAATAAGTAAAATTTTAAGGAATAATTTATTTGAGAGAGAGAAAGAGCTTGAGCAGGGGGAGGGGCAGAAGAAGAGGGAGAAGCAGGCTCCCTGCTCAGCGGGGAGTCTGCTGAGAGGGAGCCCGATGTGGGGCTCCATCCCAAGACCCCAGGATCATGATTGAGCTGAAGGCAGATGCTTAACCAACTGAGCCACCCAGGTACCCCTAAAATAAATCTTAAAAAAAGAATCATGCTCTAGGTCCATAAAGAAATTTTTAGAGAATTTCTTTAATGCTTATATAGAATGCCAACTTCAAGGATTATTGGCGAAGTACTAGAGTCTTTGTTTTTTCAGATCTTGTGGGGATGGTCTCTTTTTTCTTTATTTTGTTGTCTTGGAAATTGTCTTGGCAATTTGGACCAAAATCAGGGTTGATATACTCTAAAGCATATATCTTAACTACATGGTTGGCTTTTAAATTCTTACCCCCATAGGGATCTTCTTCAAAGGTGCTCAGCTATTTCTGCTAGCTGTTGCACTGCTGTATGAATTTCCATTGGGAGATTGGTTTTTAAAAATCTCTGTTCAGATCACAGGGCAGCTTTGTTCAAGGTCAGGAGTTCTATGCACATAGATATATGCATGCCACTTGAGTGATGAATGTGACTTGATATTGTGAGGATTTAAGTGGATTTAAGTGGGCCCCATGGTATCATGGTCAGCGCTCTAGAGTCTGATATGGGGATCCATGGGAAGATTCTGGAGAATAAAGAAATGATCACTTGTCTTCTTTTAGACCTACTGGGGTGGTGATGCTCGCCTCTTGAAGGAAGGTGTATTCTGCTCTCATCAGTTTCCATGACCATTTGTTGGTGTGGAATGCCTTTAAATTTTGGTCTTTAAGGTTTTTGCTGAGGGTTATCAATTGATAGATAATCCCAAGGACCAATGAGTCTGCAGGACAGTTTCATCTAGTTTTTACTACAAAAGTCTACCTGATTTAATGTGATAAGACAGCTACATTAAGAGTAAGTAGAAACTGGTGGGTTGTATACATGTTAGATTGGGTTTATATAATAGGAAACCTCTGGCATGGAAATACCTAAACATTTCCTAGATCTATAATTATCCCGCACAGAAAAATTGAGTTTTACTTTCTGGGGATTTCTCCCTAAGTTTGGTTTCTTCTTAATGTTAGATATTAAAGTTTTATTTGTAGCATATTTCATAGGTACTAAAACTAGGTCATAGAGCAGTGTCTCCACAACATAGTCTGAGGTATCCAGCAGCAGGCCTGGCCCGCAGCACTCAGGGAAGGTCTACATGGTCAAGTTAATTCAGCTCCTTGCTTCTGGTAACAGTTCCTCAGAAGTGTGTTTTATTGGACCAGTGTGTAATTCAAACCTGACTCATTTTTCTTTGACCCCCAAGTGGAAAAAATTTTTCCTCATGTATTGAAGTAACTCTTTCAATTTGGAATATCCTGAAACATACAACTTTTAGCTTTCCTTTCATGGTGATAACAAAAGAAATTATTATGAATTTGGAAACTGATAGCTCTGAGCAATCTGTGATAGCTGTGGCTTCTTACGTATAGTTTAGTCTCCTTTTGAGGGAAATCGTAGACAAAGTTGGAAGCATTTTATAGTTTCATTAATTGAATAACACTATGCCCTGAGGATTTCAGGTTACTGAAATCTACAGAGTGGAATGATTTGAAAGCTAGGATATGGGAGCTAAAAGGGACCTCATACTGTGTACTTATTTTTATTAAAATTTTTTAAAAATTTAAATTCATTCAGCCAACAAATAGTACATCATTAGTTTTTGGTGTACTGTTCAGTGATTCATTAAGTGCATATAACACCCAGTGCTCATCACATCACGTGCCCTCCTTAATCCCCATCACCCAGTTACCCCATCCCCCCCCTTCCCTTCAGCAGTCCTCATTGTTTCCTAGAGTCAAAAGTTTGTCCTTTTTCCCCCTCTGTTTTGTTCCCATTCAGTTTTCTTTCCTCTGTGTTCCCCTGCACTATTTCTTATGTTCCACATATGAGTGAAACCATGTGATAATTGTCTCTGGTTGACTTTTTTCACTTGGCATAATACCCGTCAGTTCCATCCACATGGATGTAAATGGTGGATATTCATCTTTTCTGATGGCTGAATAATATTCCATTGTATATATGAGCCACATTTTCATCCATTCATCTGTTGAAGGGCATCTTGGCTCCTTCTGCAGTTTGGCTATTGTGGACTTCACTGCTATGAACATTGGGGTACATGTGCCCCTTCTTTTCACTACATCTGTGTCTTTGGGGTGAATACCTAGTAGTGCAGTTGCTGGATCATAGGGTAGCTCTATTTTTAACATCTTGAGGGACTTCTGTCCTGTTCTCCAGGGTGGCTGTACCAGCTTATATTGCCCATGTCCTTATTTTAGAGATGAGGAAAAGAGTCCCAGGCAATCTGTGATAGCTGTGGCTATCAGACCTCTTTTCTGTTTTACCCTAAGTGAAGACATGTGCCAATAGAATGCATGTCATCAGGAAGATAATAAATAAAAATACCTTGGGTCTTTTAAGTCTTTCTGAAGACTTCTAATTTAAGTAGGCTCTCTGCCAGCCCCTGATTAGGACTGTATTTTCTTTCCCTATTGACTGGGAGTTCCTGTAGCACTTCGTTCCAGAGTAGAACTGAACCAAGGGGATCTTAGATTTCTCCCTGCTCAGCCAGCCCAGCCCATTCATGCATTTGGTGCTTGCTGTGATGCCAGGCGCCGTGCTAAACCTGTTGCTTGTGAAGTCAGACTTTAGGATGGCCCTGCCTCTTATTAGTTTACTTCAGCTCTCTATTTCAGTTTCGTAATCTATAAGATAATAACTATGTTATAGAATCGTACGGAGGATGAAATGAGTCAATACATACATGTAGCAGGGTGCCTGGCAACTAGTGAATGCTCAAAATATGAACTTGTATTATCACAAATAAATGGAGAGATCAATTTTTCTTCTACATTTTCTCCTTATTTCTAGGAAAAAATAAGACTGACATATTTAGAATCTAGATTGCATTTATTTATGTCTCAGTCCACTTGTCCTGGTTAAAAAGATGTCATGGCCAAGGCATGCCCAGGCATCAAAAAGTTAGGTTCATTTGCTCTCTGTCCTACAAACAAACTGAATGTGTGTGAATGATAGCCAGTTCCACCCAGCAGTGAGGGCCCGGGGCTTTTAGTATAACCCTCTTTAGCCTAAAATCCTTTATGGTTCCTGTGGTCTTTGGAATACAAATCCAATTTAGCTTAGGGGTCTTGCCTCTGCTTTTCTCTTTGCAGTCCTATAGCATATGTTACCCACCTGTGCTTCGTGTTTCTATCATATTGAGTTATTTGATGTTCCTACGTTTTTTGTTTGTCATAGTTTCCCAACTCTGGAATTTAGCACATTGTTTCTTTTACCTGGGATGCCTGATACCCTCCCCTCGATTTCTCCACTGTGCGTACATGCACACACACACACAGAGGATAAGTGTCTTTTTTGCCTCCACAGTCCCTGATGTGCATTTATCAGAACATATGCCACACTGTTTCAGCACGTTGTGTCTCCCGACTAGACTGAGCTCCATAGGGTCAGAATCTGCTTTCTCTTTCTCTTGCCAGCAGCTAGCCCAACGCCAGGCTCAAAATAAGCATCCAAACAAGGAGTGACTGATGCAAAACAACCTTGGGTAAGTTGGCAGTTGAATTAGGTTACAGTAGGTTTATATTTTTATGAGATTTGACTTGGGTCTAATCCAAAAGGACGTGTGGGAAGAATGCATCCTGTTAGTGGGTTCCTGCCGGCGAGGCGGCCAGCGGCTAAAACTGCCCCATGCGTCAGAAACCACAGCGAGCCTGGGACCGCAGGACTGCTCAGGGATTCTCAGCTTTATCTGGACCACTTCTCTGTTGGGCCACAAAGCCGAAAGAGACACCTACAACAGCTGTTTCTGTGAGATTTGGGGGCCACAAGTTCAGTGGATGTGGCAATTCAGGTGCAGTTTGTGCCTTGGCTTCCTTCTCTGCAGAACTGGGGGCCAAGCTGAGGCACAGGCCGGAGGCGCTCTGGCCGAAAGACTGAAGGGGGCGTTGGGGGGAAGGGGAGGGGGTTGTAAGGCAGCAATCAGAATCCTGACAGTGCAAAATGCGTGTTCTGGAATTTAACTGCCTGGGTGTGAATCTGTCTCTGCCACTCCTCTTACCAGCTGTGTAAGTTGACCTCGGACAACTTCCATAATTCCCTGAGCCTTAGTTTTCCCATCTGTAAACTGGAGGTCTAGTTCATCTACTGCAGACTAGGTCTAGAGCATCTGTGTCACGGGTTTTAATGAAGCTGACATAAGTGTTAGTTACTATAGTATTGTCTGCTGACAGGTTGTGAACAGGACAGATTGGGAAGAGGTCCCTGAGCTCAGAGGCCATACCCATCTTACCACCATGTGTCTCCAGCACTTGGCACGTAGACAGAGGCCGTGCAGCTGATGATTCTTGAATTACTAAATGAGGGTGGCCAAGGCAGAATTTTTTAGAGATCACTCAGTATCGTGGCTTTTCCTAGAATGTCTTTCAGTCAAAGCCATTAAGATTGTACTTTGTGGTACCTGGGCTCTGAGTTTTCTCAACATATTTTGTGCCACATCAACTCTACCAAGGAAACAAGTGTTGAGTCCTAGCATGAGTGGGTCTCCTGTGAGGAAGGGGCTGGTACCATGCCCACATTTGAATCCCCCAAGACAATGCCAGCAGTACAGCAGAAAATGAAGTTTCTATCTGAACATTTATTCCACAGTTGGAAACTGAAGACGGAAAAGACCTGAGAACATCTAGTCCATCCACATGGTTGTAGGAGAAAAGTGGCTGGGGCAAAACAGCCTGTTCACTTCATGCTCACAAGACAGCATTTCCGCTCTCCCTGGACTGGAGCGACTGCACACACGTTAAAATGAAGACACAAAGCAAACACTCTTTACAAACCTTAAGAAAATACTCCTAAGTACATTATTTTCATAAAACGATTGGGAACTGAACTGAAAAGAGGGAGGGACTCCTGGATGAGATGGGTGGCGCGGGAGGTAAAAAAGGAAGGATTGACTCAACAGCGCAGCTAGTGGAGTGGTTGTGATGACTAAAACACAAGTTCTTTCCGTGACTGCTTGGAGTTTCTGGTTTGCTTATCAAAAACGAGTGGGAGGAAGAGAGGATCTGAAGAAGTTTCTTTCCGCTTCCTTCTTTTACCACACCAAGGAAGTGCTTATTAGCTCCAAGGCCGTACTAGGCCCGGCGCTAGCACCGAGAAGCCCACTGCCCCCATGTCGCTGGGTTTTCCTTGGCAGTTGCTTCACTGACCACCTCTCTGGGTCCTGCGTAGGGTTTGTGCAACAGCAAGATCCATGGATAATGGGGTCACCTCCAGGCACATTAAAAGACCTCAACTGATTGTGTCCCTGTGGCTGCCTCACGCATCTGTCCTGTTTTTCCAACTCTGTCTTTAATTGGAGGGATTCCCTTGCTGTTTCTTTACCTCGAGGCATCGGTGCTCTGGGGCCCTTGTTATTTACATGATGCACATGGCCCATTCCTGCTCACCCCGCTTCCTGTGCCAGGAACTTCCTCTTGGAAGACGAGGTGGGATGTGCGACACAATCGGGTTGTCCCGCTGTGCAGCACCAGAGCTTGGGGAAGAATGGATCTCTTCCTGATCTCCTGAGGTAGGAGCCGGGAAGAGGCGGTGTGGGAGCATCCCTCCCCTCTTTCTTCCTCCCTAAAACACCACCCTCCACCTCAAGACTTGGATCTCTGTGGTTTTTGAGCTGGAGGGGAGTTGAAAGGACAGGTGGAGCAGAACACAAAGGAGGGTTTTCAAAGGACCCACCATTTCATGAACACTTTTTATAAAACACGACACACTGTTTCACACACTGCAAAACACTGTTCAGTTACTACCTGTAACCACAAGCCCTGCTACTTGAGACTGCTTCGTCTCATCACAAGCAACGAGGCCGTTTCCCTTCACCCTCACCCAGGAAACGGAGGCATTGATTTCAAGCGATGCTGCCGGCAGCAAGCCTGCTTTCAGCCCCTGCTGCTGCGGGCGGCCACCCTGGCCACGATCTTGGCCGAGCGGCTCCTCAGAAGACCCCGGGGCAGCCGCGCACTGGCCATCTGCTTTGTGGGCAGGCGGGGCCGCCAGGCAGGCTCCCACTGCTCAGCATGCCTCAGGAGAGGAGCTTAAGGTAAACCGGATGTACAAAAACCCAAATTTACAAAACAGATACATTAGGGATAATTAATTGCATTACAAAAGGATTCTTTACAAAAGAATTCACCTCTGGGTTCCTTTAAATAGCCAGCTTCTCAAGTAGAGTCAGGAGGAGCTGAGTTAGAAAAGTGCCCACGTACATTAGGAGCCCCGCTGCCCCCGAGAGGTCTGCCCACACATCGGGCCATGCAGAGCAGGACGCCAGAGTCCTCAGCGGCTGCAGGTGGGTAGGGGTGGCTGCGAGGCATCGGCTTCCAAAGGCAGTGGCAGATCTATGTCGGGGTCTGGGGGAGAACACGGGGGGACAGGGCATTTCAAAGCAGGGTTGTCCTTTCTGTTTCCGGGGCTCCCCCTGTCCCCTCACTGTTTCATCTGTGAGGTCGAGGAAGTCTAATTAAAAACCAGAAGCTTCTCACCTCCCTCATCAGTCTCTCTGGGCCTCCATGCACCCCAGGGTTCTCTCGGAATATTAACTGAAGTGTGAGCTAATTACAGCTGATGGTGCGGTCTTTCCCTGGGGGCCTGGAGGAAATGCAGGGGAACTTTTGTGACTGTGGAGCCTTTGCAGTGCTGTGCAGCCATCACAGAGCACAGTGTTTGGGACAGTGCTGTGGATTCGTGGTGGGCATCCCAACGGATGAGCCTGGAGCGGAGTAAGTGATAATTGAGGAAGTCTTATCAAAAGTGGTGCCCGGGGTTGGAGCTGCTGTACGGAAGGTGAATCAGCAGGTGTGTGCTAAAACATCAAAACCTCACAAAAAGGCTCTTACTTCTCCCCAGGCCCGGAGCAGCCATCCTTCTGTGTTTCTTGAAGAGTAATTTTTGGATCACACGAGTCCGTCACCTGGGGTAGTTGGTTAACAGGCTTCTGAGCCAGACTCCCCACCTCACGTCATCTTCTGGGGAAAAAGGTCCTGACTGTCGGCATTCTAACGGGTTCCTAGATCCTTCCCATCTATACTGGCGACCGATAGTTCCCTGGGACGTTTCCCTCCTGCATGCATATCCCCGCCATTGCACCCGGGACAGGGATGCCTGGGAGAGAACGGGAGGGACCACACCTGGTCACAGCCCCTCAGGGAGGAGTAGGTGTGGGGCTGGGAGGCTGACGTGCTAGTTACCTGTACAGAGATGGACTGCACAGGGCATCGTCCCAAATGTTAGAGCTTGTGGTGTTTGCAGGGGAGGTCCGCTTTAGGCATTCCCAAAGCTAAGAGGCAACTGTTGATTTGAAAAGGGACTAGAATGATTTGCAGAGCCTTTTCACTTAACCAAAGTGCCAGCTTACATGCCCCGGACGGGCAATGACCAGGGGTAGTCCACTTTCATCTAAGGCTGTGTCCTTGCTCTGCTTTGTTTTCCTTTATAAAAGGCACACTCTGTATCGGAGAAGCTTAGTTACAAGTATAGTTCCATTCCTTCCTTAGCCAAATTGTTTTTCTGGCCCAGAGCTTTTGTTCTTCAACACGGTGTACATTTTTAATGCTTCTTCTGCCTGCCCTCTGTTCCTGCTCGCCACATCCTTGTCCCCTTTCACAGTGGCACATAAGCCCTTCCCACTAAATGTTGCTCAGGATGGCGTCGGAGACGCGGGACCCTCTCAAAAACATGGCCCATGCCCGATCCAATGCATCCTTGGTCTGCTGTATGCTAATGAGTTGACTTAATTGTTTACGAACCCACACCTCTGGCTCTTATCTGCTTCCCCGTTCAGGAACAAATCTCGTTGTGGGAGTTGTATCAAAAGCCACAACCCTGGATAATCCTGTTCTATCCTAAGATTAAAACCAGGTCTGAGTAGTAACATTCTTTCTCTTGCTGGTGAGAGTGCAGAGGAAGGGCTAAGACCCAGAACTACGAGTGCGGCACTCCGTGAGGAGCCGGCTTTGCCAGGCCATTCATACACCCTTGCCATGGAGTTCACTCCTAACTTACCATCCCTGCTCTGAAAGACCCCTACCCTGGAGAGCTAGGGAGTCAGCTTGGGAAGAGCTATGGCTGATTTCTAGGCTAGGACGGGCAGACTTGACCTCTAAGAGAGACCTAGACTTCCGCTACCCCACACTTTTGTCTGTAGTTATAAAAGAGCATTACAAAGTGTCTCAAGGGCTCAGAGGAACGCCAGGAACTGGGAAGGGGGAGCAGCATGGTCACCTAGGACTCACAAGTCCGGTTTGTCCTTTGATACTCTTCCAGCTCCGTTTTTCTGCTCACAGCCAGCTGCAGCTCCTGCCGGATCACCTGAATCTGCTTCTCAAGCTCCGAGAGTTCCTGCATCACTGAGTTCTGAGCTCCATTTAGGGAGTCCGCCTTCCCATTGGTGGTCAGTGAGGCAGGGAGCTCTCTTCTCCTTGGAGGGAGCGGGATGTCCTGGTTGGTCTGGATGCTCAGCTGGTTTTGTCCTCCCTCATCACCAAAGATGTATTTCCGTCGGTTATCCTGACTCAGATTGGAAGTATTCCACACCGTGAGCTGACGGGGTCCCACACTGGACCTAGGAAACAAAAACACTTTAGATTGACCTTCCATTCTGCAGCTCTCTAAGTGCAGCTCCCCAGCTGTGGGCCATTTCAAACTGTGAATATGGAGCGGGATATGCATGCAGAGGACAGACAGGCTGCGGGAGTGGCAAAGGGACAAAAACAGCCATTACAATTCTTTTCAACTGAAGTTTAAGGTCTTACCAAGTCATATGCTGCCCTGAAATTGGAATGGAAGGGCTGATGGGCCAGGGTGTGGCATATTCTTTTATGAAGAACCTTGGATATCTTTCTCCTCCCTTGCTGTCAGTGAAGCTCAGAGCATAGCACCGTCTTGAAACATTCGCTGGCTACAAAATGGTGCTTCAGTAAAAGTGAGAACCTGTTTATTCATCTGTTGGACTCCAAGCAGAGGCCAGCTGATAGATCCTATAAAGCAGCTCATCCTCGGTCCCACAGGACTACCCTGCAGTTTGCTACTTGAGTTTGAAGAGAATAAGAACACAAGCCGCAGGTTTCAGCAAAAAGTTTTCCATTATAGGATGATTTATGTGGGTCGAGAATGACTGTTCAGGTCTGAAGCTTTAAAAGAAACCGCAAGGAGATTTCAAATTCTTGCTGGAATAATGAAAGTCAATAGAAACAGATTCACAATCTTCTCCCAGGCTTGCTCCAGGCCACCTGCCACCATCTCCGTGAGACCGGGGGGGGGGGGGGGGGGGGGGGGGGGGGGGGGGGCAGACAGCAGGAGTTACTGCGGACAGGCACCAGAGGAGGGAAATCTGGTGCCTGAAAGAAGCTTGGACGGTGAGATGCGGTGAGAAGAGTTTCTTGCTACAAGAACAGACTAGAGCCCTAAGTAGCATAGCTGCGGAATTTATCTAGCCTTGTTGGAGGAGGAGGGTCATGACCACTTTTGCAATCCACCACAGAGCAAACCTATGTAGAAACCCTCAATATATTCAGTCCTTGTCTTTCTGTTCCCATCCACATAACTGAATCAAGACTTTATTTCTGGACCCAGGAGAAGAAGGGAAGGTACAAAGGGAGGGCTACTAACATCTTGGTTCAGTTATATGGATGAGAACAGAAACACAAGAACTTGACAGCATGCTTCTGTTGCATTTTGCCCTTGAATGCAGAAATGGTCATAACCCTTTCTTCCTCCCTTTTACCCATGTCCCTCGGTAATATGACTTTGCAGCTCACCTTTGTCAAGGAGGATTCAAGGGGAGTAAGTCTGGCTTTCCCTCCTCCTGGAATTCAGTCTGGTTTCCTGACTTGGCCAAACAGCAGAAATGGCAGGTGGGCGTTCCACGCCAACTTTAAAGAAGCCCCATGCATGTGCCCTGAGGGCCTCTCTAGAACCCCGTCGCTGCTGCCGTGTGAGCGAGTCCACACTAGCCTGCTGATGATAACAGGGTGGAAAGAGTACCTAGTCTTCCCAGTGGACCCAGCTTAAACCACAGGGTCAGGGGCACCTGGGTGGCTCAGTTGGTTGGGCGACTGCCTTCGGCTCAGGTCATGATCCCAGAGACCCGGGATCAAGCCCCGCATCGGGCTCCCTGCCCGGCAGGAAGCCTGCTTCTCCCTCTCTCACTCCCCCTGCTTGTGTTTCCTCTCTGGCTGTGTTTCTCTCTGTCAAATAAATAAAATCTTTAAAAACAAAAGCAAAAACAAAAACAAAAAAACCCACAGGGCCAGCCAGCCCTGAGCTGCGTTCCCCCGCCCCCGCCTGGGCCATGATCAGCCGAGTCGGGCGCAGACCAGTAAACCGCATAGCTGACCCACAGATTGCTAACCAGCTGTTGTTTAGAAAATTGAATTATTGAGATAATTTTCTCACACAGCAAAAACTAAGATACATGCCCCAAGCCATTAAAACACACATTCCAAACTCCCCTGCAGCCCCTTTACTCTTCTCACGGTTTAAGTGAGAATAGGCATATAGTGAGGCATATAATGAATGGGGTGGGGGCACCAGAGCTTAGCTTTCTTGTGTCCTGGGCTCAGTAAGAGTCTACAATGAACCCACTTATAGTTCCACTGGCTTCAAATCTGGGTCAGGGGTGCCGTTATAATTTTACTTTGAGCTGTACAGTCCCCTTTAATTTTCCCCTCAAATCTCTTCCAACTGAGTTTGAAAAATTTCAACAGTCTTGTTTTGTGTGTGTTATACAGTTTCCAATGTTCATATATCTTGGGGCAAGGGAAATGGGGGTGTACTGGAAATCCAGTGGGGGTGAAGTATAGACCAAAACTTACAAGAAATCCTAGGTTGAATAAACCAAAGACTATGCATAGTGTCTTGCAATATCTACCTTTCTCCTCTGCTTTAAATAGAAAAAGAGCAACATCTGCTTCTGTGTCATGGCTCAGAACTTCTTTAAGCCTTTCCTCAAATCCACATGTTAATAATTTGTTCATCTATCTTTTTTTTTTTAGCTCAAAGAAATCTGTATTCTCCAGCAGGTGCACACACATCCGCCATCCCTGGTCCTCAGGGCCACACTCATCTGCATTCACCCACTCATCTATTGTTTTATTCATTCTATAAATACGGAGCGCGCTGGAGGAATGCCGAATGGTAGCTGACATAGGCATCTGCACAGATACTCTTCCAAAAAAAGAGGGAAAGAGTTTTCACCCCAGCAGACCTAACCGTAGCGGCCCAGGATGATTCACGGGGGGACCTGGGAGCAGGGCGTCCTGGCACATGCTCCTGGCATCCAGGGAACCACAGAAACCAGGTAAGGAGAGCTAGTCAGTTTGGGCTTCTCCTGAGCTTTGTACACATGTGTGGGAATAGAATATAGAAGAATACGCAGAAGCTGGATTCCAGACAGGCTTGAGTTGCTAGCATAACAAGTGCCCTGGTAATGGACATGTGGCTCCGGGCCACCTGTGAGTAGAAGATGACAGTGACATCAGATTTAGTGTCTAATTGGAGGCCTCTTCAGTGTTTTGTTGTTTTCTATCCAACCTTCCTCAACCTTAGCGTGTAAGGTGACCAGAGAGTGAACTGCCTTTCGCACTAAAAAATGAGCAAAATGAGCTTCCACAGACCAGTTTTGTAACCTTGGAGTTCAGTGCTCCCTTAGAGCCTTCAGAAGAGACATGATGTGGGGCCTCAAACACTCACTGCATTTGAAAGGTTACAGCTGGGTGCTGGGCAGAAGGGAGGGCCTTCTGGGCACAGGAAATGTGGGCCCAACATAAGCCAGGAGGGCACGTTCTGCCTTAGCTCCCTCTCAAAATAAGGTGCTCCAGAAAGGAATCTGCCAAGAAAAGTGGATACATTGAGTGAAAGACACATTTGGTTCTCAGCTGAGGTGAGAGAGATGCGACAAGGAATCACATCACTGCTGGAAGTGGGGTCACCGGGCTTCCTGTTTCTATTACAGCTGGTAAACAAATGCTTTGCCATAAGACGATGTCTTTGCAGCTATGTCTTCTTGTGTTCCTCTGGTTAAAAATTTGTGCTAAAAAATAATTACAGAAAAAATGTACGTAACATGACATAGAACAGCTGTGACCCGATTAGTCTCCAGCTTGTCGCTGACAGGGCGGCAACACGATCCAGGACACCACAGACTGAGAGGGTAGGGGCTGCTCGCTGACTGGAAAGAGAGGCTTTGGGAGAGGACGGAAATGATTCTGACATGCAAACTGGGGCCAAGAGGACAGCAGCAGTCCCAGAGGAGGTGCAAACAATGAAAAAGAATGATGCTTTTCACCCCCTTTTTCTCTTTTCCTCTATTATGAGAGACAAATGTGAGTGTCAGATTTCAAAATTACCCAGGAAGCCAAGCTTTGAGCTGAAGATCTGCCATGGAGGGCAGAGCCGCTCGGAGGGGGTGCCCTGAAGGGAGGCCTCAAGGCTTGAGGAAGAAGGGGGAGGGCCGCGCCCAGCAGCAGGCAGCAGAGGCCGGACCGAATGCTGCCCGCGTCCTTAGCCCGCAGTCACCCACAGGCTGCATGCGGGGACGGTGTCTACGGCGCACTCAATGCTTCTTACTCCCTACCAGTGAGATGCTTCCCTGGGGAGTTTGTCGTAAGAGTGCCAGGAAATGGATTAAACAGAACACGTCTGTTGCATGTTTCGAATATTCCCAGGAGTACTGTTGGGAAAGAGTGGGGAGCAGACACATTGCAGAATGAAGACACGGCAGGAAACGCACTGCCTGCAGTCCTTGAGAATTCAGGCTTGCGCAGTGACGAGAGCTAACATGGCTTTGTTTCCAGGGCTTTGCATGTATTATCTCATCTAATTCTTACAGCATCTCTAGGAAGTGGGTAGTTGTTCTCAATCTCACAAACGAGGGCATGGCGGCACAGAGAGGTTAAAGAATAACTTGCTGTGCCACACATATGACAAGGGTCTGTGGCAGGTTCGGATCCGGACCTTTACCCACGACATATGTGGTCTAGTCTGCATTTCCCTGTCCGTGTATGTTTTCTTCTTCTCTGTCCTATTCCTGTTTGAAGCCACATATATTTTCACTGATTGTATTAACAACTTGGTCCTGATTTGATCCGAATTATTTAGACAAAATCTCCCCTTTGAGTAGGGAATCCTCAGTTACATCTCTCCACTTTTATTTTCACAAACATAAAGACACCTGGCACTGGCCTCTTCTTACCTCTTTTCCACACGTTTAGTCTTGAAACGCTGCTGCTTTTCCTCTACAAATGATGTGTTTAGCGCTCTATGTAATCTCTGGCAGAAAGAACAGATTCACAGGGAGAGCGCATTAGAAACACACAATCTGGGACCAAGTACATCCTGGGTTTAATAGTGTATCTCATTGCTATCTATCTGGACCCTCTTTAAACACATGTCCAGGGATGCCCCAAAACAGATCAACCCTCAGCCCTAACTCTCAAGAGAACAAATGTTAATTCTAAGCTATTATTCCATATAGAGGGGAAAAAAGTAATTTGAAGAAAGCTTTAGAAATGCTCTGGGTTGTAAAAAGGTATGTGATTTAAGAAGAGTCATTGCAACCCGTGTGTGGCAAAGGGCCTTGCAGAATTGCTGAAGGTGAGTCAAAAAAACTTAGGTCTGAACATCTTTGCAGCCAAAACAAAGAAGGGAAAAACCCAGAGAATTCCAGTAGTCACTTTAGCACTCGATGGAGGTCACGTATCTGGAGGAGGCCAAAGCCTTTCCAGGATGAAGCAGGAAGAACAGGCCTCCATGTGACCAAACCAAGGACAGGGACCTCGCTAGAAAAGAAGGGTCGCTGTCACCGATGAGCGGGGCAGTTGCCTTGGTGGAAGGGGCAGCCTCACGTGCCAGCCACGTGGCGACTCAGTGACCGGGAGGCAGGAGGGAGCTGCTGGCAGGGATTGGAGGCTGGCACTTGCCACCTCGGCCTCCCCAGGGGCAAGTGCCCCCGTTGCTGGAGCCCTTCTGTGCTCCTCGGGCTCTCGGTGCTCACAGCCGACAGGGAGCGTGGTGCAAGGGGTGGGGGGGGCGCCTGAACCGCGAGCCCGCCGGATGCTCCTGGGGGTCCCCGGGCCTGAGCGGGCCCAAGTCTGGGGACAGAACGTCCGACCTGTGAGGCTCGGCCTGGGCACCGGCCGACCTCCCCCACGGGGCCACTGAAAATGGGGACAGAACTGGGGCCCTGGGTTCATCTACAGAGAAAAATAGGGACTTCAAGCTCATTGAGTTTCCATTTTGGCTGCAACAGAGTCTGTAGGAAATAAATCTCTCACACCATCTCCTCGGATCGTCACTGTTAAGTGAAACCGAGTTAAAAACAATCCCATTGCCTCCGTGGCAGCAGTAGCGCGGGGCGATAAGAAAGGCGGGGGTGTGACAGGACAGGCTAATTGACGGGGAAAGCGGCTTGATGGGACAGAGGGAACGCCGTCTTCTGCACGGAGCTATCTAGGCCGCCCCGCTTCTCTCGGGACCTTGTCACCTGTCTGCTGGGGCCCTGGCCTCTGGCATCAGCGGGGACTGACCATTCATAGTGGGGTGGCGTGGCCCTCACCTGGCTGGTGTGGAGCCAGTAGTGCAGCCTGGATCTGTTCTTGAACCGCGGTAGCAGCAGCCTGTACACCACGTGCTCCCCGATGGCGGTCAGAATGGACAGACCAAATCCCACGCACAGCAGCACGAAGAGTCCAGAGAAGTGTTTGATGCCCATTTGCAAAGTCTGTCGAAACAGGAAAGGAAAAGGACATGAATGCGGGGCTCCGCCTGGCCCCACACTTGTTTTTAGATGCAGATACTTTTTTTTCTTGGCCCCTAGGAGAGCTGCAGACTACCCGTCCCAGTGCGCTTGGCAGGCTTCACTAGACGGCCTTGTGAGAGGGAGCCCAGCCAGGCTGAAGGCACAGCGCCTGGGGCACATACAGTCCTGTTGTATGAAGGGTCCTGGGGTCTGGACCGCCCTGCAGGCTCTAGAGAGAGACTGAGAGATAGAAGAGAGAGACCAGGGGTTGAAACAATTTAACATACTAAAAGCACTGAATACTTATCAAGGAAAGAACCTTTCTCAGGGACGCAAAATGAGAGGGTGTAAGGGGAATGGGACGATGAGTTCAGTAATTTTGACATTTAGATCTGGCAGGAACATGGAGATCATCTACTTCAATGTTCTCATTTTACAAATGAGGAACCTGGGACCAGGGAAGTGAAATAAATTCAGGCAGGTCACCAAATTAGACAGCCTCAGAGGAGGAAAAAAAAAGGACCTAATATGTATTGATTGCTTACCTTTTTGCACTATGATAGGTATTAACACCACAATTTACAGTTGAAGAAACTGAAGCCCTTGCAGCTTTTAAGGGACCAAGCAGGTCTATAACTCCATGTTTTTTGGCTGGGAAGCCTGGGCTCTTTCTGTTATCCCATAAAACAGCAGCTGGGGCACCTGGGTGGTTCAGTCAGTTAAGTGTATGACTCTTGATTTCCGCTCAGGTCATGTCAGGGCTGTGAGATCGAGTCCCACATATCAGGTTCTGTGCTGGGCATGGAATCTGCTTGGGATTTTCTTTCTCCCTCTCCGTCTGCCCCTCCCCACGCCCCTCCCAATGAAATGGGTATTATTTAGTCACGGGCATCAACGACAAGAGTCAATCCTGCAGAAAGAAAGACTTTGGACATACTGAGTGCCTACTTCAGGCACTCTTTGAGGTACCACGGATGAAGACAGGAGGGTTATGTTTCTGCCTTTAATCAGCTTGAGTCTAGGGAGGAAGCAACCATTCATAGGCTGTGATACAGATACTGATCTGTGCCTTCTCAGTATTATGGAGAAGTTGTCCCAAAAGAGAGGGACAATGTGGAGGCTTGGGTGGGAAAATAAGCACTGTGAGGGTTGTGGAAACAGAGGAAAAGTGACGTCTGGCACAGTGATGTAGGGGGTTGTGAAGCCCACCGTGGAGGCTGAGAGGTAGGTCTGGTCCAGGAGGCATGCGCCGTGAGGGAAAAACAGGACCACACGAAGAAAGTGCTAAGGAACCTGATGTCATCTCTCTGCTCGGGGCTGTTGGTCATCATTGTCATCAATAATTATTTAGCACTTAATATGTGGAAGGCACAGCTCTACATTTATCACTGTAGCAACTTGCTTACTATTCACAACAACCTATGAGGTAGGTACCGTCATCACTTCCATTTTACAGGTGAGGAAACTTAGGAAGAAAATAGCTTAGCAACTTGTTCAAGGGCACACAACTAGCCAAGGCCGGAGGTGGGGCTCAAACCCAGGCAGCCAGCTCCAGAGCCTGCACTCTAATCTCCCTCCCTCGACTGATGTCAGTGTCTCCCCATTCTCTCGAAGGGATCTTCCTTTCTTTCACTCTCCCCGCATGAATCCTGAAGAGACAGCTAGCCAGACATGGGTCAGGTGTGGGTCCACCTCCTGGGGTTTCCAGGAAGTCCATCTGGGGGCAGCATTCAGAGGCAGAACTTGGGGATTTCAGACTCCAGGAGTCTGGGCCACGAAATCTCTTTTCCCTCATGACGGCACCTCCAGCAGTGGCTCTGTATCAGTGATGGCTGTTAGGATCCCTGGGCAACTAATGATAGAGGTGAGTAGGGACACAGAGCATGGCCTGGCCTAGGTGACTGAGCACAAGGCAGGACGACTAGGCAGATGACCTGAGAATGAGGCAGAAGCCCAGCCCCAGGGAAGACAGAATGCTGGTCTAGGAAGGGCAAGAGGTGTGTCGGGCCCTGAGAGCCATGACAGTACTAGGGCTTCTCCTGGGACAAGTGGTGACTAACTGTGTAACACTGACCTCCAGGAAGCAGATTACAAATATGGCTGAAAATAGCCCTGGGGCTGGGCCTGTCATAATGTGCACAGGATGTGGCTGTTATACAAGGATTTAATGAGTTATTACTGCCATGGATGAAGAACAAGATGGGGAAATGCATTTTTGACTTTAACATCATCAAACAATTAGCAAAACACTGAATGGACTGGCACCACTTTCTTATAAGGTGCTGCCAAGATGAGGGAGAAAAAAATGTAACTTACAGCGAAACATCTTGCTTTTTAAACACATGACTCCCCCCCATTTTTTTGTGCATGACAATAACTAGTCTCATTTTCCTCTTCTTACCTCAATAACAAATAGGTTGTATTCAATTTATTTTACACATTTTTCTTTAAATATTGTATTTGTTTATTTGAAAGAGAGAGAGATAGAGTGTGAGCACGAGCAGGGGGAGGGGTAGAGAGAGAGGGAGAGAGAGAATTTTGAGCCAACCCCGCACTGAGCCTGAAGTGGGGCTCTATCTCACGACCCTGAAATCATGACCTGAGCCGAAACCAAGGGTGGGATGCTTAACCAACTGAGCCACCCAGGTGCCCCCTCATTTTTTTCTTTAAATTTCTGTTGTTTACACCCACATACTAACAGACTCATAGATACAGTTACTGCTTCTTCTAAATTGGGCATCTAATAATGTGTGCCAGGAATCATGCATATTATGATCTTATAGTAACCTTTTAAGTATTATTATTCCCATTTCACATTCAAGGAAACTGAGTCTCATAGGAATTAACCACCTTCCCCAAGATCTTACACGCTAATAAATGCGGGAGTCAGGCTGTGGATCCAGGACTATCTGATGCTAAAGCCCGCACTGCCTTTCAGGTGAATACCATCTATAGGTACCTTCTTGCCTCATGGACCCCGGGATCATGACCTGAGCTGAAGGCAGATGCTTAACTGATTGAGTTATCCAGGCGCCCCGTGTGTCTAAGACTGTTTTAGTGATATTTAAAGAAACTGGTTGGGATTTTTAGATGAGGTGGGAATGCTTTGGTGTCCCCTCCCCCCCATTTAAAACAATGGAAAGGACTTCTACCACCTGGAAATTCACTAGCCATTGTATTTCCAGGAGTGGACTAAATTCAGATAAAGGGAGATGGTTGTTCTGGCAAATGTTCTGAGGGTCTCTGCCCAGATCACGAGTGCTCCCAATGACATATAGAGGCCAAGACCACCAATTTTGTTGCTGCCTAAACCGTGCCTGGCATCTTACTCAGATGTGGACACTGAAACATCTGACAGCTGGTGAGATAACTGATTAATTCTGAACCTCCGGCAAAAATGCAGCTAGAGTATTTCACGCATCGTGCCTTAGATGTTACTGAGTCTGAAGAGCTAAGCCCCCCCTAGCCCCAGGGCAATCTTTCAACACATACCAACTACACATACCTCTGGTCCTCAGAGGAGTTGGCTGTGCTTGTTTTCAATTCCTCTGTCCCCATTCTCTTTCCAATCAGGCTTTTTGTCCCAACCTATAACCTACACAACTCCTGTCAAAGCCGTCGATGACCTCCACATTGCTAAATCCAACAGTCAGTTGTCACCTTATTCATGTATCAGGTTGGACACTATGAATTATTTCATCCTCTTTGATGTATTTTCTTCACTGTTTCTGGGATACCTCCCTCTTGTTCTACTTCAATCTTGTTTACTGGTTCCCCCTCATCTTTCTGTTCATAAATACTGGTATGCTTTTGATTCTTTAGCTACATTCACTTTTTTTTTTAAAAAAGATTTTATTTATTTATTTGACAGAGAGAAACACAGCGAGAGAGGGAACACAAGCAAAGGGAGTAAGAGAGGGAGAAGCAGGCTTCCCGCTGAGCAGGCAGCCCAATGCAGGGCTTGATCCCGGGTCTCCAGGATCATGACCTGAGCCGAAGGCAGTAGCTTAACCAACTGAACCACCCAGGCGCCCCTACATTCACTTTCTTATCTGACTCATGGCTTTATATCCTACCTGTCTGCCAATGACTTCTAAATTTACACCTTCCCCAACTCCTCATTCAGTTTCTCTACTTGGATATCTAACAGGCATCCCAGACTTAACACTCTAAAATAAATGAATTTTCCTGGACAACTGCTCCTCACACAGTCTTTCTCAGAAGAGAATCTCCATCCTTGCTATTGCTCAGGTCAAAAACCTTAGAGTCATCTTTGACTGCTCTCTTTCCTTAGCATTCCATACAGTGTGTCTGCAAATATGGCAGAGCCCACCTCCAAAGTATACCGAGAATCTGATGACTTCCCACCACCTCCATGAACCACTCTGGTCTATGCCACCATCATTGTTCACCCAGACTATGAAAATAGCCTTCTCTTTGGTTCCCTGACTCCCTCAGTCTGTCTTCTGCATGGCATCCAGCTTGGCTCCCTCAACATATCATGTCACTCAATGTCCAGCAATGGTTTTCCATCTCATCTACAGTAAACATCAGAGTCCTTACAATGTCCTACAAGACCTTCCGTGATTTAATCTCAGACTTCCTAACTTCATATCCTTCTTTCACTTGTTCACTCTGCTCAGCTACTTGGACGTTCTCTCGCTTCTTTAGGTCTGTGGAGCCATTGAGGATCTTTGCCTTCTGTTCTCTCTGCCAGCCATCAATACTGTTCCTTCTCATTTTCTGCAAGTCTTTATTCAAATGTCATTTATCAGTGAAGTCTACCCTAACCATGTGATTAAAAAGGCGAAACCTGCCCTCCTCCTCTTCCTTTCCTGGACACAACCTATCCTCCTTACCCTGTTTTATTTTTCTCCTGTCATGATATATATGAGTTTATTGCCTATTTCCCTTCTCACATAGAATATAGGCTCCAAGGGACCAAGGGTTTTGCCATTTTGTTCAGAGTGGATCCTGACTGCCTAGCACAGTGCCTAGCATTTACTAGGTGTTCAATTAATATTTTTGAATGAATGGGTGAAAGCATATGAAAGCTAGAATCTTTTCTGTATAATATAAGTATACAAATCTCCCCCCCCCCAAGCATTTCTGTATATCTCAGGTGAGCTCTAGAATAATTGTGAGAGCTGATAGATGAGAAAATTGAGATAGCTCAGAAAACTTGCCATCCTGACTTCACAATGCCAGTGTTCATCACTCTGGGGACCTAACTGGGGGGAAATATATTTACAATTAATAAAATAAAAAGTTGGAGGCTGAATGCAGTAATTTCAGCTGGCTCGTGTTGGGTGTGTCTTGTATTGATTTTATTTGCTTAGGACCTTTTCCTTGGGGAACTGCCCTCTCCCACTACATACAGTTTTGGTGTGTCTACCAGGCATGGACTCCTGGTTCTTTGGTCCCCTGAAGCCAAGCATGTGACCCAAGGTAAGTCAGTTTGCATTTGAGGCAGGGACATTGTCACTGAAAGTGGCTGAGGCTGAGTCATTTCCAATGCCAGTGTCTCAAAGACATAGTCCCCTATTTCCTGCCACTACCATCCCTGGAGTCTTGTGGTCCCTGAGGCACCATCAGTCATCCTCCTCACTTCAAAACACTGAGCTCCCCACTATCCTTTTGATAATCCTCCTTTTTCTTGCTTAAATTAACCTGTTGCTGTAACCAAAGAATCTGACCTGATCGACTGCTTAAAGGACTAAGCTCCTCTAGCTCCAAGGTGTAAAAAGAACGATAGACTTTATTTCTCATGCAGAACACTGAAGCAATGTGTGAGTCTGTTCTAGGAAGAGTTCTATGACACAGTCTGGCTTTGCTATTCTTTGCATGCCTCCAAAAGCTTGGTGTATAGTAGGTGCTCAATAAGTGCTTATCAAATAAAGCATACAGCTGACAAGAAACTTAGTTACAATTCATCTCAAAATTTCCAGTACCTATTAAAGTAGGTTTCCCCCAGAGCAAAATAACTCCAAGAATCAGAGGAAATCATTTTATACTTTAGTGATCTGATGCATTAAACTTTGCATTATCTCCTGTCTGAGTCTGTAAAGCCCAATCCTGTGTTCAAACTAATTTTCTTTTCCTTTAGTAAGAACAGGAGTAGGGGGAGAATAATGGTTTTAGTGAGAGGTAAAGAAAAGAAAGGCTATGGATCTTCTGGAATATGGATGACTCCTAGATACTTAGAAACAGGATATGTAGGAAAGCAAATGCTGTTTCTAATCTAGAAGACCTGACTTAGTAATACACCTTTTTTTTGTCACCTACTATTTTGACCAGAAGAGCAGCAGCTCCACAAATCTGGCAGATTCATTTCTGTGTCTATATGTATGACCCTTTGAGGAGAAGGGACAGAAGATAGAGACCTGCATGAGGTGTGGGCTAAGAGGTACCAAGGACAGCTCCCAGGGGATTAGTTTGCCCGGCTAGAGAGTAGGGTAAGGGTGAAAGGTGTAATCATTTGGGATTTCTAAAAAAAAATAACAATAATCATGAAAAGGGAGAAAGAAGAGGTTTACTCAGAGGATCTGGAATTTTCTCATCAATGAAGGCTGACTGAAAGATCACATTTAACAAAAGAAACAAAAGAGGAGATGATCTGCAAAATTCAGCAGGACAATGCATAAGTAAAGTTAACAGTGCTCACATATTTGGATGAGCCAAATAATCTAGATGGACAGCAATCAGTGTCTGCAGGAACATCCCATCACTTCCCAGGCCCTGGGGGCCAGGAAACCTCTATCTTCTTTAATCTGGAATCTGCTTAATGGCTCCATCAACATTTCTTGCCCATGCTGCTGAGGAAATGCTCCCTCCCTGTTCCTTGCGTTCCCGAAACCCCTACTCCTTACAGGCTTCAGCAACCATTGTTTAGCCTTGGATCTGGTGCTCAATTTGCTACATTAGTTCCATAGTGTGGTCTTTTGAAAAATCTTAATTTATTATTAAGGCAACTCAAAAATATTTCTAAAACTTGGAGATGATTAATCATAACCCTTTTCCAATGCAAATATTTTCTTTTTAAAAAATGTTTTACTTTTAAGTGTATATATCCAACATGGGGCTCAAACTCACAACCCTGAGATCAAGAATCACAGGCTTTAACTGACTGAGTCAGCCAGGTGTTCCTAAAAAATATTTTCAGTTCTTCCGCTTTCTCTCCTGAACCACATATGAACCATATGCATATATATTTTTCAGAGTTATGTAAACATAACGTATAACAATTATGCTTTTAAAAAAAACATTATTTTCTAAAAATGTGTGCATTTACAGTGACTGTTAATTTTAATGGCCTTACATTATCACCTATTATTCACCGTAATTGACCTAACTAATCTCAAACTGTCAGGTGTTTAATATTACTATTATTTATTGTATATATATATGATAAATATTGCTGCAATAGAAAATCTTTTGTGTATAGCATTTAAAAAATTGGTGTTGATTCCCTGAGACATATATATATGCAGTGAGTGGTACTCACAGGTCAGATGATGTAACTGTTTCGATGCTCTGCAATGGGTGAAGCAGCTTTTACACAGTGTGAACACTGTTGCTGGTGTTGCCCCAATGCACAGAATGCTCATAGACTTGCCAAGCCTGTGTAATCACTTCTTCCTGTTTTAAACATTCTGAGTTGCATTTACCTACTGAGGCTATTTTCTGCTGCTTGTTTTTCCCATGCCCTTCCGTATGCCAGGCCCCAGGTCTGATGTTTAAAGATGAGTTCAGTTAGTCCAGACAGCATTCCTCCTTGCTGCAAAGATGTGTTTGCCCATGTCTGCATCTTTTGAATGTGTCTGCCTCTGTCCTGTGGGAAGAACAATTCTGAGTCTGTTCCTTTCCCTCTAACTGGGGGTAGTGGTGGGACTGAATTTCGGAGGTATGAGCTTTCTGAGACGGTCTCTGCACCGTTTGGCTGGAAGAAACCTTAACTGAACTTCCTATCAGGATGGCTGGTCCAGCCTGAAAAACTGCCACTGAGGCTGAGAGTTGGGCTGGACACTGAGTCCAGGCTTAGCATTTCTTGTGAAAGCCCTGAGACCAGCTCTTGGTTAGCAGCTGGAATGATGGGACAGGAGGAGCCCTCCAGACAGGCTCAGGGATTTCTGGATGCAAGATGGGGAGCAGGCTGCAGCCTAGGAAAGGGAAAGATGGGCATTCACTGCCCAGAGCTGACTGAAAGATGCTCAGCAGACAAGAGAAACAGATCCGTTGCCACAACAGGAAGTTAACAATCTGTCAAGAGAACCTGGATATAAGTAAATGAAAACAGTTCACCTAACACCTGATTTAAATTATGCAATCCCCCCCACCTATAAAACTATGAGAAGTAAAGGCAAAAAAAAAACCTATCTATGTATATTTTCTTATTTCGGGATTTTTAAAGCTCTTGACACTTTACGGGTTGGATTCTGAATCAAAACAAAGATGTTTAGAATGGCCTTTTGATTTTCTTGCCCCACCATGCTCCTTCATCTTGGTCTCCCCCTGTCGGTGTGTTGCCCTAAATCACTGAGAGAAAAAGAACACCGAGTCGTTGGTCATGAGGTTCGTGTTAGAAAATGTGGCTTTACGAAGAGAAACACTTCCAAATAAATCAGAGACAGCTGCTGGGCTGCTTTGAGCTGATCTTAAAAGAGACAGAAGGGGAAATATGAGTTGGTGGGTGGTGCTCTTAAAAGCTCACACAATCACCACCAACTTCTTGTGGACCTCCAGGCTTCGGACCACAGCGCTGAATTCCTCGAAGGATATTTTCCCGTCTCCATCTTGATCCAGAGTTATGATGGTTTTGTCGACGACCTGCTGTAACTGCCAGTCCTTCAGGTTGTCACCCACCATCAACTTCAGCACCTGGAAGAGCTCCCCGTTGGAAATATAGCCATCTTTATCAATGTCGTAGATGCTGAAGGCAAACATCAACTTCTGCTCCTCCTCCCCCCTGACGCTGAACTGGGAGGCCCCCAGGATAAACTCTTTGAAGTTCACTTCTCCATTGCCATCGGTGTCAAAGATGTCGATCACTCGCTGCACCAACGGGTTCTGCTGCAGCTCAGGCAAGGATAGGAACTCCTCCACCTTCAGAGCACCGGAACAGTCCAAGTCCAGCTTCTTAAACCTCTTGCCCAACCTTTTAATTTCATCGGAGTTAAAGTGGGAGCACATCTCCTCCGGGTAACTGGCTTCATTTCCCATTGTGGACGTGGGCGTTTGCAAGGGCGGCGGGCGTGGCCAGGTCCAAGCCCAACGGTTGCACGGGGGTCCTGGAGGGAGGATGGGGGCGGGGGCAGGCTTGGAGGGCTCAAGCCCCCCGCCCCTCCCCCACCAGATGGGAACAGAGGAGCATGGAGCTGGGAGGGGAGGGAAGGAGGAGAAGGTAGGAGAGAGTGGAGTGGGGGTGGGGGCCGAGGGAATGGACGCCCAGGAGTGGACAGGCTACTCCGCCCTCTTTCCTTCTCTTGGCCTCTTTTGGCGGTTTTCTCTTAGTTCCCCTGCTAATATTTTATCTTCTCACTTCCTCACTTTTCCTCAGTAAACTCCAAAGGGGCAGTATTCCCAGCAAAGTGCCTGACGTGCAGTATGTGCTTAGTCAATATTCCTGAAATGACGGAGAGAACTGAAGTCCCGCTCCCGCACTCCTTATGCTTATTATGCCAGCCTAGTGGAAGGACTCAATGAGGTAGTACACCAAAGAGTTGATCTTATACATAGTTCCTAAATTCTCTGCCAGGATTGACATCCTTCTGATACAGTGATCACTGACCTTTTTTAAGACATGAGGTTCAAGGTCTTTGTAAGAGACCACCCAGATGTCCCACAGAATTTCTCACATACACTGATAGGTGGTAAGATATTCCCAAGCAATATACACAATGAATTTGGGGCATTTTTTCAAGAAGACACAGTTCCTAAGAATATGGCCTTGTTGCCGTATTACTTGGAATCCAACATCTTATGACTGGTCTTCATCTTTTTCCAACCTGAGCCTGGTGGCTGTCCTGTAGACCACACTGGGAATGGCTGTAATGTGCCCAGAAAAGCCTTCTGCATGTTTCGAGAGCGAGAGTGGTCCTTCCACTGGCTCACTCTTTCCTCTTTGCTTAAATTAGATTTCCTTTATGTTAAACATGAATCTCATGTGCCCTGCCCCCAAACATTCCTCCTTTTAGGAGCAATCAGTTACTCCAAATGCATAAGAAATAAACTTGACTCAAGAGCAGTGCAGTTCCCAGGGACTAGGGGAAACCCCCAGCCACTAAATCAAACTGAAGGGGGCAAATACTCACTTAAAAATGCTAGCACCTTCTTCATTTTTTAAATTCAGCCAAAATATCACTCTAAAGGCAACCATGCTGAAACTGGCATAACAACTATGGGGTACCTTACCCAAGAGCTAGACAGCTTAAGAGAAAAGGGAAGTTTTGTAGGCTACAATATTTAACAACCGAATTATTATCCCAACTGATTGAATGAATTAGGTATGAAAGAAGTATGATAGGGTGGAAAAATGTCAAAACAGAACAACCCAACATCAGCTCTGAACTGCCTGCTTACTGGCAGTAAGGCTTCAAACAATTTGCTTAATGTCAGTTTTCCCATCTGTAATATAGAGCTAATACATTTTGTACAGCTGTGTGAGGATTCAAGCTGGTATTAGCCAATAAGATAAATCATTGTCACATCATTGTTATCCTTGCTAGCTTCAGTACTATTTCACCGACTGGTGGAGAAGTCTTAAAAGAACAAACACTTGGCAGCCTGGGTCCGTACATGTAAGTATGTCATTTAATGAGCATTCCTTGGTACCACTGACAGAGTGCCACTCACTGCTCTAAGCACTTGCTCAACATTAGCTTTGGCTCCCTCAGTTCAGCACACTCTTTGAGGACTTATTGCAGATCTTCCATCACAGGCTCGAGGAACGCAATGATGGACCCGGTCACTGGCTCATCAAACAGGCTTTCTGGAGTACTTGATGACTTACCCATAATGGTCACCATCTGGAAAAGACATATGAGTATGGAAACTTCTAGTAAGGGTATTCCTCTATTTCTCTATGTGTTTTATTAGGAGGTAGTGAAGGGTAGTGGAGAGAGCATAAGAATTCAGTAGGCCTGGTCTCAATCCCTGCTCTGCCTAGATTAATTGTGAGCCCCTAGAGGAGCCATTCCCGTCCTGACCTCAGTGTCCTCATCTGTAAAATGGTGACACTAATTAAAGCTGCCTTCTCTGCTGCATGTGGTTATTCTGAGAGGGAGATGTGGGAGTTTGTCTAGAAATGTCATGTAAGAGGAGAAGTACTGTTACAAGAGTCAGCTCATTGCACAGACACTATCGGAAGATGGTACACTTCACTAAGATACGTGAGTGTGCAACGTCATACTGGATCCTGAGCGTTAGTCAGTGTGAACTCGAGTCCCCCACTGCTCTACATTTCAGCATTATTATGGGGCTCAGTGCCATTGCCTCAATTTTCCCTGGCTGTTATTCTTAGCCATTTTCACTGTTACTCTGTTTATCACTCTGGAGGAACATTCATTGCAGTTAGTAAATGAAAAGGGTTGGCTGATCATTCCAGAAGAAATCAGGAGCTTCATGGCACTTCCATTTCAGCAAGTTTTCAGGTAAAGAACTATGAGATGGTCACACGCAAAAGTAACTACCGTTAGAAAATAAAGGCAACAGAAACAGAAGTGATGCATCCTCTGACTCACGTAAGGCCTCATCTTCCAAGTTAGTCAGGAGAATGGGTGTCTGAGCAGTATCACACAGCCATTCTGGGAGCCACCCAGGCCATGGGTCATTGACCTTGACCTGGAAGCCCTCACCTATCTGTGATGCTGTCAGTCACCATATTTAACACCAATCTGTGTTTAGGTTAGCCATCTTCTAGACTGTGGAACCACATAGCCCTGAGTTTAAAATCTGAGCATCATATATCTCATGGCAAAGCAGTGTTATTTTAGGTTTAAGTGAGAGAGTATCTCAAATAATACAAAGCCATCTGAAATAGCATGCTGGTGCACAGTGGGTGCTCAGGACCTTTTGTACCCTATCTTCTTTCTTCTCCCTGTCTTACTCCTTTATTTGTTTTCTTCAAGGAAGATACCTGGCTTTGGCTATATGTGTCTTGTTTTTCTTGGATGTGATAAACTTTGTTTCAAGTTTAAACCCATTTAACAAATATATATTGAACACCTACTGTGTGCCAGGTCCTCTGCCAGCAGATGGGTCTTCTGTGGTGAACAAGATGTAGCCCCTTGAGAAATATACAGTCTTGCTATTGAGAAATCGACAATCTAATAAATAGTATGGAAGGATGTAGAGCTATTTGGTCAGCCTTTTATGTTTCTCATGTGTATTCAAAAGGATCAAGAATAGTATGCTTGATATTCTTTTGTAATTCTGGCATGGTGTTTAATATGAGCTATGGTTTTCAATCATCATTTTGGTATTTAACAACTCTGTGATCTTGGGCAGAATTATTTATTTGAATCACTGCCCATCTGTAAAACTGGGACAATAATTGCTAACTCATAGCATCATTTTAGGATTAAATGAGATGCACACATTAAAGAATTAGGCTCAGTGCCTAGCACACAGTAGGTACAAGTATGATAGATATTATAATTACTGCCTGCTTTAGGCTTGCCTGGAAAACTTTGACTGTTTACATATATGTATATGAAGATACACTCATCTGTTCATTTCTTTTCTTCACAAATAGTTATTGAACATCTACTATATGAGAGGCAAAGCAGGTACTTTTCCAGCTGTCTACAGTTTTGCAGGGAAGATGGACATTAATCAAATTACCATGCCCAGAAATGTTAAAGGGGCACCCGCAGTGAGTGCTGCAGGTAAGAGGTAACACAGTAACAATTTTTGGTGTCAGGGAGTTCACACAATGGGAATTTGATCCAGTCAGAAAGATGAACTAAACCTTAATTGGGGAAGCGATGATTGACCTGAAATATCAAGGAGAAGAAGTTAACTGAAAGTTCTAGGCAGGGATGAGTGTTCCGGGAAGAAGGAACTATATGTGGAAAGGCACTGGGGCAGGAGGAGCATATCAAGTAGGAAAACTTAAAAAAGGCCACTGTGGCCAGAACACGGAGGTTACAAGAGAGACCAGTATTAAATGAAGTAAAGAAATGTCTGATCATTCCCTAGACACTGAAGAAAAACTGCAACATTTTTTCAATCATTCCTTACAGGGCATCATTTATCCAATCCTATTTCTTCAACTCTTTCTAGAGTACTGAAGGCATTCAGGGATGGTCCCTACTCAGAAAGCTTACTGGCAAAAAAAAAAAAAAAAAAAAGAAAGCTTACTGGCGACCAAGTGATTTGAGGCAGTAGAAAGTTGTAATTAATTATAACACAAGATGGAAAAGGAAAGATGTCATCGGAAAGGTAAAGGCTAAGACCTGTAAGAATTCAAAGAAGTGAGAAGTGGTTGGGAAATTCCTAGAATTCTTGCTGGGAACAAATGGAGGAAGACTTTTCCTTGCAAGAAGTACGGCTGATTCCTGACAAAGACAAAGGGAACAGGTACCGAAAGCACAGAAGTGGGAAAGGGAGCAGGCGGGGATGACAGCATCTGGTGCGATGTGTCTGAAGGACTTGAGTAAAATACCAAAATGAAATGGAAGGAACCAGATCAACGGGGCTTTTAAATGTTTGGTCAAGATATCTGGTCTCTATACGACACAGAAAGAGGGACTGAAAGCACACAAGAAAGATGACTCTGGCACTATGAAGGGTGAACAGGGGAGAGACTGGCAGCTGGGAGAGCAGCTAGGAACCAAGGACGACCACATGTGGCTGTCTGGAAAATGAGGGCGTGCGGTACGCTCAAGGAGGCACCGGAGCTGAAAGGCTGGGTGTACCCGTCTGCTTGGCTGTCATAGCAACGAATCACAAATTGAGGGCTTAAACAGATGTTGACTGTCTCCTAGTTCTGAAGACCAGACATCTGAACTCCAGTCTGAACCCCAGCTCAGCAGGGCCATGTTCCCTCTGAAACCTGTAGAGGGAGTCCTTCTTTGCTTAATGGGAGCATCTGGTGGTTTACTGGCAATCTTTGGCGGCCCTTGGGTGGCAGCTGCATAAATCCAATCTGTGCCTCTTGGTCATGGTATTCTCCCCGTGTCTGTCCTCTTACGAGGACGCTGGGCATGTTGGGTTAGGGACCTACCCTTCCGGAGTGTGACCACGCCTCTATCTAACTAATCATGTCTGCAATAACCCTGTTGCCAACCAGGCCTTCTTCTGAGTTCATTAGATACTTAACGTGTCTTTTTGGGGGACACAATTCAACCCATACTAATCAGGCCTGACATCTTACTGGACAGAAGGACAGAGGGAGGGGGCAGAGGTGAGGCTCCACAGGTCACTGCACTGGCTTCTCTGGCTGACCAGCCCTGTGCTCGGATGTGGCAGGAAGCCGCCTATGTGTGATGAGAGGGGCACCTTTTACAGGCCCCTGGGCTTCCCCATGATGCTAGCTTCTCATTTAACATGTTCTGCAATTCCACCAACTCCCATAGCTGCATCGCAAGAAAGTATCTTCAGAGGCCTTGGATATGACAGAGGGAAATGAGGGCAATTTCTCACCTTCTTAGATTTGGTTAATGATGTTTGTGAAGAACAAAAAAAGCTTTTCTGATAGTTTGTGACACTTCACATCGCAGCCACTAGATGGCAATCTTCACACATTTCCAAGATTTCTGTTTTTCAAGCCACAATCTTGAAAGCCTAGAAGCAACTAATTATTAGCACGGGGAATAATTACGGAGGAGTCCTGTTTCATTTGATTCCCCTATAGATTTCAGTATATAGAAAACTCAAAAACTGGAAGGAAGACTGTCTCTTACAATAGTCCTAATCAGTTTGAGCACTGTTTGCACCTTTTAGTTGCATAGTAAATAACTATATTCATAATTATTCATGAGTCCACTGAATGTAATCAGGGTAAAAAGCAAAAACTATTAACAGTATGCAGTCTTGAGGATAATTTATGCCCAAACATCTCTGGTATACAAAGGAAGAGACCCTTATTCCATGAGCTCTGTTTACTTGGTCATTAGCAAGGGTAAAGAGGGCACTCGCTAGAATTAGTTTTTTTAGCAAGGGTAAAGAGGGCACTCGCTAGAATTAGTTTTCCTGTCTGCAAAATTTCAACTTCTGTCATCTATTGTAAGCAGAGAGCAACAGAGTAACAGACTTTGTGATGATGCAGCACAAGAGGAAAGCAACACCGGAGAATTGTAGGGCTCCAGCCTGCCCACCCAGTAGCCTGACTTTGAAATACTACTGATCACAATTGAAGAAAATAGCTACTGTTGTTTCTTTAAAAATCTGATTTAAGTGCACCCTAATGGTCTGCATGAACCATGTTTCCCCACTCAAACCTAGAAGCTGAGTTGGAAGAAAGGAATCAGATGATACAATAATAGCTGGCTAGTACAGCAGTTAGCAAGGAAGAAAATTCCAGAATCATGTATTTCTCAAATCCTCCAGTGAAAGTCTTCAGTTTTATAACATATCTAAGTAACACATAAAAGAATCTTTATGTTGGAATTGTCAGATGCTTGTAATTATAAGATGCTCTTGCCTTTTTGGAGATGGGTCCAAAAAGGAGGTTACACTAGCTGTAATTTCTTGCATGCGCTTCTTATATACTAAATATTTTTTCTTCTGCACACATAATTCTATACTCAGAAAAGAGAGGGGAACATTAAGCTAATTATTCTCCCTAAAATAGCTCATTAAATATATTTCACTATAGGAAGGCTCTATTATCATTCCCAGTTTGGGGATAAGGATCTGAAGTTTTAGAAGTTGGCTTGGCTCGGGGCGTCTGTGGCTCAATCATTAAGAGTCTGCTTTCGGTTCAGGTCATGATCTCAGGGTCCCGGGATCGAGCCCTGCGTTGGGCTCACTGCTGGGTGACAGCCTGCTTCTCCCTCTCTCACTTCCCCTGCTTGTATTCCCTCTCTTGCTGGTCTTTCTCTGTGAAATAAATAAATAAAATCTTTAAAAAAAGGTGCATGGCTTGCACAGACACACAGGGATGGAACGGGGTGTCAAACCTCAGTATGTCTAATTTGGAGTTGAAATTTTTTCAGTGATTTCAGACTGCCTTCCATATGAAGATTTAAAAAGATGTCCCTGCTCTTCTGGGAGTCACAGAGGACTCCCAGACAAATGGAGTACCATTTCTTTCTCTCTTCATCCTCATGCCCTCTTCATCTCACCAAAGAAAGGTTTCGGTCTCTCACTCCACTGCCTCTGTCAGTGAAATAATGAAACTGGCTTTTATTTTTATTTTTATTTTTTTAAAAGATTTTATTTATTTCACAGAGAGAGATCACAAGTAGGCAGAGAGGCAGGCAGAGAGAGAGAGAGGAGGAAGCAGGCTCCCTGCTGAGCAGAGAGCTCGATGCAGGCCTCGATCCTAGGATCCTGAGATCATGACCTGAGCCAAAGGCAGAGGCTTTAACCCACTGAGCCACCCAGGCACCCCTCCCCACAGAGGAGCTGTAAGGCAGAACACGAGGGAAGGTGGCCATTTATGATGACAGCATCCCTGAAGAGGGCCCCACTAAAAGGGCATAAAGTCCTGTCCATCCAGCATCGCTGGGTGCAGTGTCTCTAGAGGATGGGGCCAAACTGCACTGCTTAGAATTCTATGCCTCAGTGTCTTGCCCATGCTCTGACTGGAGGGTTCTTCCCCTCAGTGGCTACCTCCTCCAGGAAGCCTTCCCTGATTCATTCTTGCTCTTCTGTGGGTGATTCATGGGTTTGCCTGTGTCACTGCTTCACATTGCATCTTCTTCTGCTGCTGCCCCTGTCATGGTATGGTGTCGGGGGTTGTTCACAGGTCTGTCTCCCTGCCTGTGAGTTCTGTACTCATCTTTGCCCCTGGTGGAGGGTGGGCACACAGGTGTTCAATACATGTCTGCTGATGGATGGATGGCTAACACGGATGGAGGAATGAATGAATGAATGAATGAATGAATGAATGAATGAATTTGTTCTGGTAGCAGAATATAAGAAGGTGAGGCCTTTTGGAGATTGGCCTCCCTTTCTTCACAATTCCACTCCATGTCATAAAAGGACACACTATGGCTTTGTGCTTCTCCAGGTTTCCAGAAAGCACTACCTGAATGGGATCCATCTGACCTTATGCTTGGCTTAAATATTAACCTTAATTACTTAGGCTGTTCCAAGGGAAGCACTCAGCTGTCAAGGAGGCTCCCGACACACACGGGTTTTCAATTTAAAGCAATCTACAGTCATTAACTCTCCTTGCCTCGCCATAACTTTCATCAGGTTGAACAGCAGTGACATTTTAAATTAAAAAAGGAAGGGGTAGGGATGAGAGGGGCAGGAGGGTGTTGAGATGTGACCTAGTTGTCAAGAGCGGAGGAGACTGCATTAAAACTCCCTCCTCCCCCACCCCATGCTGTTCCCTTTGGGTTTTTAAAGACAAACTGGAAAGAAAACTGACCAGCACTGAAACTTCTTGATGAGACTCGTGTGATCTATTTGGCTTTCAATGTAGAGTTGACTAATCCTTTCCTCCTCCCCACAACAAAAAAGTAATGCAGGGAAGAATAGATTTGCCAAGAAAATTCCACTTACTCAGTGAACAGATATTAGTAAGTTTCATATGGGATGCACACTTTGGAGGTCTGGGACAGTGGTCAGAGATGGAGAGCCAGACTGGAGGCCAGCCAGTTTACTGTTCCTCTCTGTGTCCTAGGACCCATATCTTTTAGGCCAGAATCCCTCTAAACCTATCATATCAGTCTGGACTACAGCATTCTCTAAGCTGGCTGTGTTACACAGCTCAATCCTAAGGCGAGGAAACAAGTTTGAGAGGACCTTAGTGCCGGGCTGAAGGTCACTCAGTCAGTTCACGGCAGAACCAAAACACGTACGACCACTCTCAGTCATTCAGCACCTATGTTTGAAGACGTCAGGCACTCATGTTCCTTATCTCTGTTCCTTACACCAAGCCAGGGGCATCAAATATTGTTCTCTCCAGTGGGCAGAGGAAATTCAGAGAGGTTAAGTAGTTTGCATCCCCAGTGTTTTGATGTACTTTTGTGATGTAGATATTTCGAAATTGGTTATTTTTACATTTGCATCTCTACAGTGCTCTTGAAAACAAACCATTTAACTTCAGCTTTAGAAAACAAACTAATAATGAGCTCAGCAGACATCTCACTTCATCCCTGCCCAGTGGCTCCATTCCTTATTAGATGAAGTTCAGGACCAGGGAGGCCATGGATGGAGTAATTTCAAGGATGCAGCGAAGGTCAAGTTGAGGATGAGCTCAGAGATGGAACTGCAAAGTTTCCTACTGCGCACTTGCCCTGATATTAAGAAACACCTAAAAGTACCTTGATTAACTTTCAGACTGCTCCAAAATGTATGTCTCCTTTTCCTCACACCTTGTAATCAAGCTCTCTAAATTCCTGAGAATGGAACTTCTTTCAGGGCAATGTTCCACTTCCTGCTTAGTATGTATTTGTTTCCCTTCGCACTCAACAAGAAGACCCTTGGATTCAGAGGAAGAAAACCTTGTAACAATCCAGCAAGATATGGATTCCACTGAGGCTGAGAGAGGTTATGTAACTTTTCCAAGGACATAAAGCGGCCTCTTCATAATCATGGTAGAAGCAGGGTGGCTCCCAAGACCAGCAGTGTCCCAGTGGTTGTATTTCCCTCCTCATTCGACCAAGGCACGACATGGGCTGTCTCTCTCCCTGCAGGCTGGACCTGTGTTTGGATGCAGAAGCTGCACATTCTCAGATGGTCAGACTGTGGCACCTTCCTCTAGTTGTCCCGTCCCCATCTTCATCTTCCATGAGGGTCTGTGCTGGACACTGTTTTGCCCTTCCAGACCCACTCCCTACCATTCTCCATCCAGCTTTGTGCCCTAGGGAGGTCTGTGGAGCACACTGACAGGCTCCCTTGACCTAAGGCCGTGATGAGAGATGAAGAGGTTAGAGGAGCTGAGGTCAGGTATTTATTCTCAGGCCATCTCCCTGCCAGGTCACTGTGGGGTGGCTATGTCCCTCGTCCAAGGCCACAGCTCCCGTTAGAAAGCCCTCTGCTGTCCCCTCTCCCAGGTTCTAGGAATAGCTCTCTCCCTTTTTCCCTTTGAGTCTAGAGGTGGTAGTGGCTCCTCCACTTTACTTGCCCTGGGAGAATGTACCCTTTCTGTTGGTTTCCTTAAACTATACCTTTGCAAATAGCCTCTTAGAAATACCCCGACTCCTTGAGTGTGCTATCCATTCTCTGCCAAGACTATTTCCTCTTCCTTCTTTACTATTTCCAGGTGGTTAAAAGGGTCAACCAATTATTCATTCGATCCATTATTTAAAAGAGGCTTAAAAAAAAAAAAAGGATATCATCACAGATCTTAATAATTTCTCCAAGAATTTTGGGAGTTTGCTAAACTGTGATCGGCCATCTACCTTTTCCTGGTTTGCAAATAACAGATTTCACAAAGTGGTTGCCCTAGAACGCTAAACTCACTCAGTGACTTTATCAAAAAATAACATTTTTTGCTAAATCAAAAGAAAATGGAGCAACTTAGAATCTGCCATACGTTTTCTCCAGTGGAATTAAGTGACAGTGAATCTGCCATGGGAACAGGCAAAGTCGTGCCTGTGGAGGACCAGGGAGAAACATCTAAGGTCAATTTAAAATTCCTTTCTGAGAACTGCTGAAGTCTGGTCGGAAGAACTTCACCTGCAATTTTCCGGATAAAGCCCTGAAATTAAAAAAAAATGAGTTTATCCTCCAAAGAGACTGCAGATAGGCAGCTCTGGGGTTGCCAAGAGATGGGAGGTGAATAGATCAAGGTTCTCAGAGGGGACAAAGTATTAATGTCCAATTACTAGAAACAGGAAGAAAAAGCATCTTTCATATCCTGTTACTAGGTGACCAGATTAATCATTAGCCAAACTAGGATATTTTTTTTAGAGGACAAGGGTGTCCAATTACTCTGTGGCAACATAGACACACTGGACTGGACCTGGAAAATGGAAGGTTAGGTCAGAAAGAAGCAGAGGAATGTCTTCCTCAAGAGTCCCTGTTGGGAGAGGCGCCCTCCGGGACATTCCTGCTTCTGCTGTACTGTGCCCTGCACTCTCTCCCCCTGCACCCTCTCCCCTTTCCCCCTGGGCAGGTGAAGGAGGTGGGACATGTTCATTAAACTACTATTTTGTTTACCCCTCCCAAGAAGCCATGGAAGAGATGAAGAAGCTGAGACTGAGGTGAGTCAGCGATGGGTCCAAGGCAAGCTGACAGTCGAGGCAGGCTTCCTGCATGGCTTGTCTGATTTCAGAGCCAATCTTTGTCCCTCGACACGATCAGAGCCCAGCAGTGGATGGCACGTGAGGCAAAAGGGAGGGCAAGCAAAGCATTAACAGGTATGCTTCCTTTTTGTGACCCCTTTTCTAGGACATGGCTTACAAAAAACAGCAGGTGGACACTCATGGATTGGAGCCAAGGGAAATCCAGCGGGCACAGGGCCTTCACAGAGGAGACCGAACTCAGCTGAAGACTGGCTTTATTTGATGACATTCTACCTGTAGGTTTTGTGAGGGTGACATCCTAGAATTCTCTCTTGGAATTGTACAAGACAAATGTGCCAGCCAGTGCATACGGATACGCACTGCTGTGTAAATGCACACAGGTGAGCGTCATGACAGTGCAGTTACCGCTAGACCGGGAGCTGCCCTAGTGTAGGGCACCATTCCTCAGAGAGAATAGCTCTATGTGTGTTCAGAACACTCCCCGAGGCTGGGTAGTGGCTCTCTTACCACTACTCACACAGTACCTTCTCGCATTTCAATCTCTGAGGTTCTAATTAAGAATATGCATTTCTTCCACTCTCTTAACTCCTACCTCTCCCCTTTTCCAAATTCAGCTGATCTATGGGACCAGGGTTGCTTAAGAACCATAACTCGATCCTGATGTCAGTCTCTTATCCAACTGCTTCCAGCTCACTGCATCCAGAGTTTCCCCTAATCTCCCTCCCCTGAATTTGACTTCTGCTGATTATTTGCTATTCAAAATTTGTCTTCTTATTTGTCCATACTTAATTTGGTTTTGTTTGAAATTACTGGTAAGTCCACACAGTTCTGGGACATTTATGTTGAAACCTCAAAATCCTTAGCGTAAGTAACCTTGTGGTTAGCATATTTGGACATAAGCTCAGCATTTTATAAGTATTATCTGATTTAATTTTTCCCCCAACCTTATAAAGTCCCCCAATTTGCAGAAGATGAGGCTCAGAATGGCCAAGTGCCATGGCCTATATCACAGAGCTGAAAGGGTTCAAATCCAGAACTGTCTCCAAAGCCCCTGTTTGCAACCATGATGCTATACTGTAAAGAGTATCAATATTCTTCTACTGGGCATTTACCCCAAAGATACAAATGTAGTGAAAAGAAGGGCCATATGTACCCCAATGTTCATCACAGCAATGGCCACAATTGCCAAACTGTGGAAAGAGCCAAGGTGCCCATCAACAGATGAATGGATAAAGAAGATGTGGTACATATATACAATGGAATACTATGCCTCCATCAGAAAGGATGAATATCCAACTTTTGTAGCAACATGGACTGGACTGGAAGAGATTATGCTGAGTGAATAGCCAAGTAGAGAAGGTCAAGTATCACATGGTTTCACTTACTTGTGGTGCATGAGGGGTAACCTGGAGGACAGTGGGAGAAGGAAAGTAAATGGGAAGTAGGGTAATCCAGGGAGAGAAACAAAACAACAGAGACTTTGGACACAGAAACAAACTGAGGGACTTGGAGGGAGGGGGGTGGAGGGATGGGAGAGCCTGGTGGTGGGTACTGGGGG
>PITA01017826.1:0-42168 GCA_004023965.1 Spilogale gracilis
GAGACAAACCATAAGAGACTCTTAATCTCAGGAAACAAACTGAGGGTTGCTGGAGGGTGCGGGGGAGGGATAGGGTGGCTGGGCTATGGAAAAAATAAAAATTAAGGGCGCCTGGGTGGCTCAGTTAGTTAAAGCCTCTGCCTTCGGCTCAGGTCATGATCTCAGGGTCCTGGGATCAAGGCCCACATTGGGCTCTCTCCTCAGCAGGGAGCCTGCTTCCTCCTCTCTCTCTGCCTGCCTCTCTGACTACTTGTGATCTCTCTCTCTGTCAAATAAATAAATAAAATCTTTAAAAAATAAAATTAAATTAAAATTAAAATAAAAAAAAGAGTTAATGTCTCCAAACTTAATTTTTCTTTCAAGGAAATGAGGATCATAAGAGTATTTCCTCAGGCAGGTGTTCCAATCACATCTTAATGCTTACTTTACATAAAGGGTCCTTGTAGCGTTCTGCCTGTTTTCACTCGCTGAACCCCCACAACACCTCGAGGCTGATTTGTCATTGTTCCCATTCTACGAGTCAGGAAGCTGACACCAGAGAGGTTAAGTAACTTTCCCAAGGTCACACAGTTGATAAAAGGCTGAGCCAGGCTTTATACTCCGAGCGTTTGGCTCGGAACCCAGCTCCAAACCTCTCATTGCCTGCTGCCTCTGAAATGTGCAGAGCTGAGCCTAGCGCGTAGTGTCTTCCTGAAAGACGGGGCACGGTGGAATTTTTTACCATTCACGATCCATTCATTCAGTCAGTCTTCATTCCACAATGCTCCTGCATGTTTTGCCCAACACCCAGGGAGCGTGGATATTGGGGAAGCAACAGCTCTGGGGTCGGCATACTCCTGGACGCCGCTTGGGGCCAAAGAGCAGAGAACGGTCCTGGTGAATCTGAGGGAGAAACGGTCTAGGTGGCAGGTGCCATGAGGGCTGGGACTCGATGTGTCTGAATGACATCGGTATCATCAACCTCTTGCGTTGTGTACCTCATAGAGGCACGGTAAACCCTGAGGTTGCACGACACCTGCCTTGTCAGAGGGGCCTCAAGGTCTCGGGATCAGGGGCTGCCAGGCAACCTGGGGCTGTGGTCGGTTCTCTGCCCATCTGCTCCCATTTCCCTGCAGACTGACTAGATCCTCGAGGTCCTGCGCTGCTTCTCCCCCAAACTCAGCTTGCAACAGACTCATGGTAACAACTGGAGCCCCAATTTTCTATGTTTGTTGCTCTTCCAGGGTCAGTATCACCCGGCTGTGGTTGGGTCTTTTTGAGTTTAGATTCTACACCCCCTTGGAGAAGAAGGGGAGAGTCATCTGTTTCAAACTAGTTGCCTGCTTCTTCATCCTCAGCAAGGAAGAGGGGACAGCCTCAAAAGAGATAGTCACAGGAAAGCACCCCAAAATTGTGTACTCTGAGCAGACTAAGGGAGAGGATACTTCCAAGTATCCGTTCAGATGACTATTTCTACACTATTTTAATTCTATCATCATATTTCTCTTACCCTAAGATGCAAGTTCTGAGAGCCACAATAATAACCCCCACGGATATCCCAATTCATATTTCCAAACCGCTCACCTGTCAGTTTCGTCATAAAGCAGCCTTTCACGGGCCCGGGATGTGCAGCTGTCCCATCCACCCAGAGGGCCCTTCCCTTCCGCTCCTGCTCAGCCTTGAAGACACAGGCTCAGTTTCTGTCTCCTCCAAGAATATTCCACATGATTCCAGCCTGAAGTGGTTGGGACCGTCTGAGTGCAACCTTCACGGTCTCTTTGAGCCACGTGGTCACTTCCTATACTGTTGTCAAGGAAAACCAGTGAAAGGCTTTAAAGGGGCAAGAGAAATTTAAAGATCACTGGGTGTCCCGTCTAGGGCACCCTTCTGGTCTACCTCTGCCTTTCGTTGCCTTGGAAAAGCTAATTTTGCAACTATGTCCTAGAAAACAGGTAATGATGCCATGATTTGTGTTCACAGAAATACAAATTAATCGCGTCCAGCGGAACTCAATTGATCATCGCCCCGTGGGTAGATGTCTGCAGCCGGTTGTAAAATGGTGTCAGCATTGTGATTACTTGCATATATGTGGTTCTTAGAAATCTCCTTTGAATCTGTTAGAATGCCTCAACTCAATCCCTCATTAATGAACAAGCTAAATAAAATCTTTATGTTTTTATGAGAGTCTTAATTTTATCCTTTCCCCCAAATTATTCTTTTTTTAAAGATATATTTATTGGGGCACTTGGGTGGCTCAGCTAGGGTCATGATCCCAGAGTCTGGAGATCGAGTCCCACATTGGGCTCCCTGCCCGGTGGGAAGCCTGCTTCTCCCTCTCTCACTCCCCCTGCTGTGTTCCCTCTCTTGCTGTTTTTCTCTCTATCAAATAAATAAATAAAATCTTAAAAAAATAAAGATATATTTATTTAAAGAGAGACAATACACATGCGAGCACAAGCAGGAGGAGGGGCAGAAGGAGAGAGAGACTCTCAAGCAGACTCCCTGCTGAGCAGGGAGCCTTATGCAGGGCTGGATCCCAGGACTCTGAGATCATGACCTGAGCCAAATCAAGAGTCGGACGCTTAACCGACAAAGCCACCCAGGTGCTCCCCCCACACCCCCCTAAAATTATTCCTTGACATTGTTTAACTCAAACTAAAAAAGAACGATTTGGCGCACTGTATCAGTCAGCCTTTGGAAGGGAGCAGACAACAGAAATCAACAGGAGCTGACTTTAAGCAAGAAGAAAAAGAAATACTGGAGGTTACTGGTTGGCTGGTAGCATTGACAGAGAGCCCAGAGCTGTGGGCTTTTGGAAGCCGGACAGCAGTGGGGCGGGGTGGGGGGGCTGGAGGCACGGTCTGGTGGTGGGACTAGGGGCAAAGGCACCGGATGGGCTGGCTTGGAGACCATCTCTGGATACCGCCACCAGGGGACATCACTGCCAGCGGCCACGGGCCCTGACCTCAGCCGCATGCTGCTGCCACCACGAAGTGAGCCCCAAATGGCTCCTGAGTGTTTTCATCTCTCGCTTGACATTTGAAGGCCTGGCCAGGGCTGGCCAAGCATCTGGGCAAAACCCCATGCCTTTTGCCCTGGCCTGCTGGAATCGGAGGCAGGGTCCCCCTCCCCCCAGATCCGTACGATGGGAGGGTCCCTCTCCCCCAGATAGGAAAAGGGCTGCTCCCAGATGACAGCTGTCCACTTGAGACCAAATCACGAGTTCCATGAACTCCATTTACCCCAGAGGACACTTAGCCCCTTGCGTACAGAGCGAGGGGATCTTGGAGGGGGCCAGCCTAGCAGACCCTATGGAGACCCTATAAAGAAGGCTGAGGGAAATGTTGGAATTAGAGAATGTCCGACCTGGGCGGGCTCACAGAAGCCACCTAGCGTGTTCCTCACATTTGCCTCTTGAGTTCAAGAGGTGCTGGGTGGCTCGTAAGACCGTCCCAGGCTCACGGTAGGCCTCAGGGGCCCCTAACACAGGGCACTCCCTCTTCCCCCCACGTCTGGTTGTGCTAACCAGCGGGAGGGCACGGCTGTCGAGTACTTTAGAACAGGGCCCCTCCCAAGGCATCTTGGCCTTTGGGCCGCTGCCCAGCTTTGCTGACAGCAGACTGCTCTTCAGGGCCGGGCTTGCTGACGTGGCGGGCCGCAGGGAGCCGGGAGGCACAATTTTCTGAGGATCCATTTGCAAAATTGAAACCCTGCTCTTGAGAACCCTCTGCAGATCACAGCTGTGAAGAGATATGAGAGAGAGGCCAAGGACAGCCTTCCAGGGAGAACTCCGCAGCCCCTGGGATGCCCACAGCTTTGTGTAGGAATTCAGCGGCCAGTGGCTCCAAGGTGTCCCCTCTCGCGGGCCCTTTGGAGGGAGAAAGGCTCCCTGTCTTCTCTTTGCTGGGACTCTGTTCTCCCTCTCTTGTTTCTTCCTCTTACCTCATTGTACATCTTGGTTTCCAGAAAGCGGGAGGCTCTACCTGGGACCTAGTGGGCAACTGAGTTCACCGGGCATCCTCAACCCCCACGGTGCTCCCCCACATGATCTGACTGTTGGTACCCAGCCTGGACTGGACTGCTGTCCAGTGGGGTGAGGAGGAGGAGCTCTAGCAGACAGGCTTGTCCTCTGCTGCCCAAGGTAGGCTCTTGGGGTTTGGAAGAGACTCCCCTGCCCAGGAGAGGGCAGGAAGCTAGGTGTCTGGCTCCCCATTACTGCCGTTCTTCTCTCCATCCAGGCACCCCCAACTCAGGGGACCCAGTGGGTGCCATGCAGCTTGTGGGCGGCCCTCAGCACCCCTGAACCTGGACCGCGTCTGCTGCTGCCTTCTACTCAATCTTCATCATGCTCTGTGGTAGGGATCAGTACCCATTTCACAGATGGTAAAACCGAGGCGCAGTGTGCCACAGGTGGTAAGCTCAGCCCTGTGGAGCTCTAAGGCCCACAGTCTTCCTACGACATCATGCTGAATTCTTCTTTCCCCTCACAGTCCTTCCCGGTTCTGCTCTGTCCATCAGCAAACACCCCAACTGTGACTGACTGACCAGCAAGAGAGAAGGGAAAGGGAGAGTTGAGCTTTTTCTGTTTTGTCTTTTTTTTTTTAAGGTTTCATTTATTCATTTGAGAAAGAAAGATCACAAGCAGGGGGTAAGGGCAGGAGTAGGGGGAGAAGCAGGCTCCCCACGAGCAGGGAGCCTGATGTGGGGCTCGATCCCAAGACCCTGGGATCATGACCTGAGCCGAAGGCAGATGCTCAATCTACGGAGCCACCCAGGCACGCCATCTTTTGTCTTGTTTTTAAAACCCTTGCATCCATGTTGTTGCAATGGCAGGATTTCATTCTTTTTGATGGCTGCATAGTATTCCATTGTATTTTATATACCACATCTTCTTTATCCATTCATCTGCTGATGGATAGGTTCTTTCCATGGTTTGGCTATTGTGGACATTGCTGCTATGAACATTCACGTGCACATGCCCCTTCAGACCACTACATTTGTATCTTTAGGGTGAACACCTAGTAGCATGATTGCTGGGTCATAGGGTAGCTTTATTTTCAACTTTTTGAGGGTGTCCTGTGGATGGAAAACTATCCTTGCATTTCCTCACGGAAGTTTTCAGCTGGAGTGGTAGAGGTTGCCTCTTGCTTCCCTAGCTCAGGAAGACCAGGGCAGGTAGAGGGAGGACCCCGCCACATTGCTGCGTCAGCTGAGGCTTCTCGGCCCCCACCCTAGGGCTTCTGGGGGGACAGGGAGTGCATGCTGGAGTCACTCCACAGCTGTCTGAGCCACTCAGAGCATCAGTTTCTCCATCTGTGACATGAGAATGGCAAGGGAACCCCCTCGGTAGGGTGGTTGTAGAGATTAGATGAGTTAATGCATACGACCACCAAGACCACTATCTTGGATATACCACAAAGTTCCCCACTCCCTAGATGAGAAGCTCTTTGTTTTCAAAAATCTTTCATGTCGTGGGGTGCTCTCAGTCAGTTTATGTAGAATAGCCAGGTGCTGTTTGGGTGAGACCAGTAACTTCCAACCTCCCTCAGAGGTCACTCTGGCCACTTACTGAGGTCATCTGAAGAAATCCATAAAAGAAGGCTAAGAAGTTTAACCCAGATTTAGAGCCAGTTCCTAAGGGTGTGGCATCATAGCTTTGCAATGGGAGTGTAAACAAGTCTTTCAAAGACACTTAAGAAAGCCATCCCTTTATGGTTCCATTAGGAAGATGGCGCATTGACACCTCCGGGATGAATGGAAAAACCAGCTGCCCTAATGGTATGCAAAGAGGTGCTCCAGGCTTGGGATAAAAATTCCATCAAAAGCATCCTCCAGGGGTGCCTAATGGCTCAGTGTTAAGCGTCTGCCTTTGGCTTGAGTCATGATCCCAGGGTCCTGGGATGGAGCCCTGCTTCGGTTTCCCTGATCAGCGGGAAGCCTGCTTCTCCCTCTCCCCTGCTTGTGTTCCCTCTCTTGCTGTCTCTATCAAATAAATAAAATCTTAAAAAAAGAAAGAAAGAAAGAAGAGAAAAAGAAAGAAAGAAAAAAAGAGAGAAAGCAAGCAAGCATCCTTCAGATCCCAAAGATGCTGTATCACCAAGAACCAAGAGGGGAGGGAAGAAGATATGTTCATAAACTCAGATGACTCAGAAGGTAGCTTCGATGATGATGAAGACCCTTGAGCACCAAGATCGAGTTGGAGGAGGTGGCACGAAATGGAGTCAGACAGGGCGCCTGGGTGGCTCAGTTGTTTGCCTGCCTTCAGCTCAAGTTATGATCCCGGAGTCCCAGGATCGAGCCCTGCATCGGGCTCCCCGCTCGGCGGGAAGCCTGCTTCTCCCTCCCTCACTCCCCCTGCTTGTGTTCCCTCTCTGGCTGTGTTTCTCATTAAAAAAAAAAAAAAAAGAATGGAGTCAGAGAAAGATGGTGAAGAACAAAACTCTTGTCAATTAATAGATTATCACATATGTGATTATAGGCGTGTATGGTAAATAATAAATAATTAGAGATACATATTTAATTATTCCATCTACTTTAAAAAAGATTATATATTCAGTTACATCATAAATCCTTTGGATATTCTGAGTGGGGAAACAGGGGAATCATTATATTTAGGGATTGTCTTGTTTTGGGGGTGTCGTTGGTGCCCCCTCAACATCCCCTTTCCAGAAGACCTGGATAGTCCTTGTGACTCTTTGCCCTAGGGCTTCTTCTGGTGCCTGCCCTGGGGATGGCCGGGATCGGGACCTCCCAGGAGCAGCCCTCGCCCACAACCAACGGGGCTTGGATCATAAATTCCACAGGCCCTCATCCGAAGTGCGAGTTCTTCACCGGCCCCCACAGTTCTCAGGGGGACCGAGCTCTAGGTGCCTGGGTGGGACGTGCTCCATAACTAGACTGACTTGTATTCTCTGCGTCACTTTCCCGTTCCTGCCTTCCCTGGTGCTTCCGAGATTCCCTCCCAACAAAGCCCACTAGCCGGAAGGAATGCTGATCTCAGGGTCCCCTCCGGGGAAGCTCTTGCTCCCCAGAGCTTGCGGAGCCTGGTGAGGGGTAGGTATTTTTTAGGTCTGGGGAGATCTGACTATGTATTTATCTCAAAGCAATCTCCAAGTGATTCATTCTCTCTCTCTCTCTCTCTCTCTCTCTCTCTCTCTCTCACTCACTCAATTATACGCTTGAGCAGCTGTGCCAAAAATCAGTCCATCCACAGCAATTAAAAGCTTCCTTTGCCAGACCTTGGGGATTCCTCTCTGATCAATGAGAAAAACCCCGCAGCTGGAAAAGAGCCAGAATCCAGAACAAGGCCATCATGTCTTAGCTGTTCACATGAGCCACAACACCATTTCGGACGTGTCTTCATTTTATTTTATTTTTAGTTATGTTTGAAGATTGTATTTATTTATTTGACAGAGAGAGACACAGCGAGGGAGGGAACACAAGCAGGGGGAGTGGGAGGAGAAGCCCCCTCACTGACCGGGAGGCCAGAGCGAGGCTCAATCCTAGGACCCTGGGATCATGACCTGAGCTGAAGGCAGACACTTAACAACTGAGCCACCCAGGCGTCCCTCAAATGTGTTTTTAAAAGATGATGGAGGGCGCCTGGGTGGCTCAGCTGGTTAAGCAACTGCCTTTGGCTCAGGTCATGATCCCAGAGTCCAGGGATCGAGTCCTGCATCGGGCTCCCAGCTCCACGGGGAGTCTGCTTCTCCCTCTGACCTTCTCCCCTCTCATGTTCTTTCTCACTCTCTGTCAAATAAATAAATAAAATCTTAAAAAAAAAAAGATCATGGAGCACTGGATGTGGTGCATAAATCATGAATCTTGGAACACTGAAAAAATAAAATAAATTATTTTTTAAAAAACCTTTTATTTTCCAATATGGAATGTCAGGGAGGCAGTGTTTTATAAATGACCAGAAATTTCTCATTAGTTTTTCAACCTTTTAACCGCAAAATGGAACTCATTTGTGAAAATTATCAAGCTCCACTTACCAGCTCATGAGGCATGGTAAAGCATTTATTATTATACTTATCATTAATAAGACAATAATAACAGCAGATATGTAACTTGAAGTTACCATGTGATGGTCACTGTGCCAAGATTATCACATATTCTGTCTCAGCTGACTTTAACGATACATGAAGAGCTCACTGTTACTATGTTTATTTTATTGCCATTACTCAGACTCAGAGAGGTTAAGTAATTTGTCTGAGATCACAGAGCCAGGAAGTAGGAGGCTGAGCCTACAAGCCCAGGCAGTCTGGCTTCAAGCCTGGGTTTTGATTCTCCGCTCTTCCCTGCTGCTGTCCTCTGTGGAGAAGTCAGAGAGTTTCATCAGCCGGGTTTGCCCCGGTCTCAGCCGCCTGTGGCTGCAGAAGGGGCCACAGACATAGGGATGGAGGACGTTTCCCTGTCTGGGTCTGTGGTAGCCGGCCGCTGACGTGACCCTCCAGCCTCCAAGTGACATCCCTATGTGACAGACAAGCTGGTCCCTGCTGCTGAGCTCGGAAGAGCTTGCTTATCTAGAAAGACAGGGAGAACGCGGAAAACACATGAGGCTAGTTATGTGCCGCTGGAGGTCATCACTTGCAAGAGGGGCATACCGGAAGACCCCAGGGTACCCACGGAGCCAGGAGCGGATGAAGAACGAGGAAAATCTCCAAGGGACATCTTGGGATGCTGAAGGGAATAGCGCGACCCAGCTTCACCTGGCCATCGTTCACTGGGTGACTTCTGCCACATCACGCCTGGCCCTCTTTCCTCTTCTGTGAAATGGGCAGATGGTTCAGAGGAGCCCGGAGGCCCCTTTCTACACGCAGAGATCCACGAGCCCCACTTCCCACAGGCAGCTTGCACCCCCAGCCCTTTGCATACTGTCTGCTCGCTCCACACCCCGGGGCCCGTTTGCACGGCTGTGTCCGGCGCAGGGCCAGCTGCACTGTAAGTTCGAGAGGTCAGTGAATGGAAACTTCCTCGTGTTTGGATTTGCAAACACGAGTGGTTCCCAACCAGGGGTGATTTCCCCCCCCCCCATGGGACATTTGGAAATATCTGGAAACATTTTTATTTGCCACGACTTGGGGGGCAGGTGTCACTGGCATCCAGTGGCTAGAAGCCAGGCCAGAAGCTGCTGGATGTCCTATAGCGTGGAGGACAGCTCCCACAAGAGAGAAGGATCTGGTCTCTAGCATCAGTGGTGCTGATGTTCAGAAACCCTGGTTTCAAGGAGGCTGGACCGGTTCACAGGCTGCAGGTAGCAGTCATGGTGCAGCCCTTGCTTTGTCCCTCCTCTTCACATTTCTTTGTCTCTACGGTCAGGAGAAGACCAGCAAATAATCACGGCTAACTCAAGTCCCATTCATTCTTTTTTTGGTTTTATTTATTTATAAAAGATTTTATTTATTTATTTGACAGAGAGAAACACAGCGAGAGAGGGAACACAAGCAGGGGGAGAGAGAGGGAGAAGCAGGCTTCCTGCTGAGCAGGGAGCCCGATGTGGGGCTCGATCCTGAGACTCCGGGATCATGACCTGAGCCGAAGGCAGACGCTTAATGACTGAGCCACCCAGGCTCCCATATCTATTTATTTATTTTTTAAAAAAGATCTATTTGTTTGACCGAGCACAGGCAGGGGGAGTGGCAGGCAGAGGAAGAGGGAGAAACAGGTTCCCTTGCTGAGCAGGGGTTCAATCCCAGGACCCCAGGACCACAACCTGAGCTGAAGGCAGATGCTTAACTGACTGAGCCACCCAGGTGCCCCATTTTTTAAAAAAAGATTTTATTTATTTATTTGTCAGAGAGCGAGCACAAGCAGGCAGAGTAGCAGAGGCAGAGGGAGAAGTAGCCCCCCTGCTGAGCAGGCAGCCTGATAGAGGCAGGACTCGATTCCAGGATCTTGGGGTCATGACCTGAGCTGCAAATAGACACTTGACCGAGTGAGCCACCCAGGTGTCCCACCAAGGTTATTCTTTAAAAAAAAAAAGTAATACCTGCATTCGGTCGGAAGCTCGGTACAAAATGGTTCAATAGGGTACACAGTGCCAAATTGATTATCCATGCGTCCTGGTCTCCCCGTCCCCCTCCCCCCCCAAGTAACCATCGGCTACCTGTTTTTTGTGTCTCCTTCTAGATCAGGTTTCTCCATTTCAGCACTAATGAGATTAGAGGCCAAATATTTCTTTGTGGTGTGGGGCTGTCCCGTACACTGGGGTATCCAACAGCATCCCTGGCCTCTGCCCCCTAGATGCCAAAAATGTCCACAGACATTGACAAATGTCCCCAGGGGCCCAGGTTGAGACCCACTGTTCTAGGGGTGTCCTTTGCATAGCCACATACCTATTTATTTATGAAACTGTGTCTTTTCCTTATGGTTCTTGACACATAGTAGATGCTCAATGATTATTTGTTGAAGAAATGGATAATAGAATAAAACAATTTAAGTAAGTCCAATCTGATCTGAGATGCTCTAAGGGGTATAGGTTACATCCTAACATAAACCCAGGATATGAAGTAATCTTTTCCTGGTTCCTTCTTACTGGCTTTGCTGTAAGGAGCACTGTCTCGGTATGCTTCCAAACTATCTCACGTCTGGTGGCTGGGATGAGGGGATGAGTCCCAGTGCCTTGGAGTCTCATTCTGGAGAGCAGCTGGGCTGCCTGTAGCAATTCAGATGATCTGTGTTCTGTGCATGTGAGGTCTCCTTCCCCTCCCCTGACTGGCAGCCTGGGGGAGGCATAGGGATGGGCTTCCACTACCCCAAGGGCCCCCTCCCGCCCCATCAGTCCTGCTCTGCCAACATCTGGCTTTCGTGACAAGCTGTAGCCTTGCTTCCAGAAAGAGTGCCCTTTCTAAGAAGGTGAGGGTGTAAGTCCAGGTTGGGCAATCAGCCCAAAGTCCATTTTGTGTAATTCTGGGCCGCCTGCCCAGTTTCTCCCTGGAGTGCAGCTGGGCCTGGGATGGTCTCTAGATTTTCCATGTTTCCTGGAGTGGAGTGTCTGGGGATCTGGGATCTGGACAGGCAGGCAACCTGTGCCACTAGCACCAAGGCACTCACCCCAGGGACTGCTAGCTTCTCACTTACCCCGGGGCTTGGGCAGGGCATACATGGGGGATGAAGCTGGCCTTGTCAGGGAATGCATAGCAGGGGTGACAGGGTGACAGGGCAGGGCCTCGTGAACCCCCCGGAGAGCAAGGCAGGCTATGATCAAGGGTCATCGCGAGGGGTGCGGCCTGGGAGCTCAGCTGAGGCTGGGCTGGAGGTCTCTTTTTGTGGTAACTTTAGGGTCACTGGATGTATTACACCATGGCCCAGGGCATCAACGACACACATCCCAAGACAGAGACACACGTGGAAGCCGCAGGGCCCAGCCAGCTGTGAGGACCCACCGCGAGGATGAGGTCAAGGGGCCTCCTAGTGGAGGAGGTCACAAAGGCCCACCAGGTTCAAGGTGAAGGGACGCAGATCCCACCGCTTGATGAGAGAGCATCAAAGCCATGTTGTAAATGAGCATATGTGGCGGGAAATACCGCTGTGGCTGTTTCAGGGAAACGCCATCTGCTCCAGGGCTGCGCTGAGTTCCACTCCCGGAGAAAAGGTGAGGGCAGGATGCGTCGTGTGCCATCCACAAGCCCTCCTAGCTGCCTGAGTCCCGCTGAGTCTTCCCTGGTAAGCTTCTCTCAACATAGGACAAGCCCAAGGTCAGAGGCAACGTCCAAGGGTCCCAGATGTGTTCTATTCCCCAGTCGCTTCCTTCTTCAGCTCCTCCTAGACCTACCCGCTCTCCCACTGTTGGGAGGGTTGGGGCGAAGCAGGACAGGCGCATTCAGGTTCCCGTCAGGTTTGCTGAGTCTGAGCTTTCGGGCCCGCACTGTTGCCCAGCACAGAATCTCCTCCATCCACTCTGTATCCAACGCTTTCTTCTCCTCCACCTGCCTTCCTCACCCTGTTCTTTCTGGAAGGAGTGACTGAGCCTCTTCAGCCCCTCACTGACCTGGAAACTCTGCCCCCTCTGAGCTTACTATGGCCCATCACCACAGCCTGTCAGTTCTCCTCTGGTTTGCTCAGCCTCCGTGCGGCACTGAGCATGACAGGAAGGAGAGCTCTTCCTGTAGCACCCCCACATCTCCTCCCTCTCAGCCCGGCTCCGTCTTCCTTTGAGGGTGCCTCTTTGGTTCGCTCTCGTTTCACCCCATTACTTCATCTACCCCGTTAGCACCAACTACGGAATCTCTTCTCTTGTGTCTTCCCTATCTCATGAGCTCTAAATCTCGCACGTGCAACTCCTCACCAAATATCCCTACGTGGCTGATCCACAACCAGCCGGGAGTCACTAGATCGAAGTTAAACTCAGTGTCTCCTTCCCATGTTGGGCTATCCATTCCCACATCACTGAGTGCCGTCCCGTGGCCACAGCTCCTCATTCTCCGCCCCTGAGTCAGGGCAGTCAGCTTCCGAAAAGCCAATGGCTTCTTGGCCTCTGCTCTTATCCTTCCTTCTCTACCACTTCTAGTGGCTTCTTAACATCTAATGGAATAAAGTTCTTACTCCTAACTCCGGTCTGCAGAGAACTTCACCATTGGGCTCTGTTCTGTCTTTCCAGCTAAGTCTTCCTGAGGGAGGTCGAATTCCAAGAAGACCCCAGCATTTCCACTCTTTTTGTTACCACCTGTGTAACCTTCTCCCCTTAAATGCCTTAGAACCCCTTATTTGCTGCTAGCCTATAGGATACAGCGAAGCGGAGGGGATGTCACTTCCTCGCTAGGTTATGTTACCGAAGAGTTTGTCTTAGCTCATGTTGTCGAGGAACTTCTCCTGCTGGCCTTGGAAAGCCAACAGCTGTCCTGTGAGCTGCCTATGGAGAGGCCATGAGGTGAGGAGCTGGGGGTGACCTCCGGAGACTGTAGGTGGCCTCAAGGAGCTGGGGGCAGCCTCCCGCCTCCAGCCCGGAGGAAGCTGGGGCTCTCCGTCGTGGACTTGCCAGGAAATGAATTCTGCCCACCGCCTGCACGAACCGCGAAGCACATTTTCCCCCTCATTAAGCTTCAGATGGGATCACAGTCCCAGCTGAAAATCTTTGGCTCACTCCTGGGCCACGGACACTGTAAGATCATTAGCGTGTGCTGTTTGAAGCCTCCGAGTGTGTGGTAGTTTGTTACTTGGCCACAGAAAGCCAATACACTCGCCCCACTTACCCTAGGCCAGTCCTCAGGCCGACCCAGCTTCAAGCACATTTTCCTTTGCATGCACTGCTCAGAGCATGAATTCTGGACATGAGTCTGTCACCCGACATTTTCTCTCTGGTAGAATCTTTTTTTTTTTTTAAGATTTTATTTATTTGACAGAAACACAGTGAGAGAGGGAACACAAGCAGGGGAGTGAGAGAGGGAGAAGCAGGCTTCCCAAGCAGGGAGCCCGATGCGGGGCTGGAGCCCGATGCAGGGCTCAGTCCCGGGACTCCGAGATCATGACCTGAGCCGAAGACTTAATGACTTAATGACTGAGCCACCCAGGCACCCCTCTCTGGTAGACTCTTTTGTCCTTCAAAACTCCGTTAGGAAGTACCCCATTCTCCTCCACACTCTTGCTACCCCTGCCCCTCCTCCCCACTCCCCAAGCCCAAGGCTCTTGGCTCTTACCTCTCTCAACACGCATGGTGTTGGCTGCTAGTCACTCCCCTCTCTTACCACTCCAGCTCAGGGTCCAGGTCAGGGTCCAGGTCCAGTCAGCTAAGGGTTCCTGCTTGGAGATTGTGTTGGGGGCAGGAGATGGTCCTGGATAGGGCTCACGCTATCCACAAATCCTCTAAAACTGCTTGGAGAAAGCTGTTTCTGAGCAATTTTTCTGGGTCCATAGTTTCCACCAGATTCTCAAAGAGGAGAAAATTAAGACCGACTGAAGCCGGGTGTCAATACATAGTTCTTGAATTTCAGCCCCTGGGTTGTTGCCCGCGAAGGAGGTTTTCATTTGAAGCCATGCGGCTAACTGTGGCTTCGCGGGAGGATTTCCAAGCTTCCTGGGCATTTTACAGGAGAGCTGCTGTTCTGACATATGTAAAAGCAGTCAAGTCGGCAGCCCCGGGCTCCCACCAGGGATGAAGGTGGTCCAGGCCAGGGAAAGAAAAAGAAGGCAGGGGCTGGGGGTGGGGAGTGGGGGGTGAAGCAGGGGTGCAGGGAAGCCCACATGTTCAAGAAGAAGAAACATAAGGAAGAGTCTTGGAGACCAAGCGGGCGCGGGGACCCAGGGGGCCAGCGAATTCTGTGTTGAAGGAGGGACTGAGGTTCTCCCTTCTAATTGTGCCTGGTGCCAGGATACCGAGTCCCCACTGCCGGCTTCCCTGGGCTTCTGAGGGCCGCCTTTGCCAGTGCCAGTGTATTTTTAGCCCTCCAGTAAGTGGAACAAAGCGCTCTGAGAGGCGGTGCATGCCTCCTGGCTCTGGGCTCTGGGCAACACTCTGCAGCTTTCTGAGAAAGCACAGGACTCCCTCTCCAGCTGCAGCGGGCTGTGGGTCCAGCTCCCTCCAAGTCTCTTTCCCTCTGGGGCCTGGGAGAGGGACATCCTCGCCAGAAGGAGGGGGGCCAGGGACGTGTGGCTAGGCAGTTTAGGGGAGGGCAAGCAAGCTGGCCTTTCACGGGGAGGAACACGGCGCAGTGGCAGATGCCTCCCTTGGCTGCTCATTCTGGGGGAGACAATTTGTCCTGGGACCAGCAGGGTTAGGTGGGCAAAGCAAGGAGCTCTAGCCTAGGGGCTGGGGGGATGAGGGAACTGCCAACCCCAGCAAGAAAGCCTGTCCCGGAAGGCCAAGGCCACAGTGAAGGGAAGCGTGGGGGAGAACATCTGGAAGCTACTTCCTGATGACCCAGGGGATGAACTGTTAAGGGCAACCTTGAGCATCGATCTGCCAAATATTTACTTGGATCACTGACCCTCCAGACCCCCGGCCTTAACCTGCTCCCTGCCACAACCAGACCACCTTACCCCTTGACCTTGGAGAAGGTGGCACTGTTTCCCAAAGAGACCTTTGCAGACAGGTGTGGCTGGCCTAGTCCTCTCATGGGGGTCATTGGTTGCAGGTGAAAGTGGGCAGGTGGGAGGCTGGGGCCAGACATCCCCCACGGACCCTTTGTTTGAAATGGCTAGAGATGGAAGTGGTCAAGGTTCAGCAAAGCTGCCCACATAGAACCAAATTCCAAAAGGTCAGGCCCCTAGGACTTTCTCCTCCACCCACCCACGCAGGGGAAAAAGGGTGGCCTCACTTTTCAGACAAGACAGAGAGAAGCTGAGAGGGAGGGTTGGCTGAAGTCTGGAAAGAAGAACCAATACATCTGCCCTCTGTCTGTGTGTCTCTTTCTCACACCCTCTCTCTCCTGAGTGCCCACCCTGGATCAGCCGTCATGCTAGGATCTACACAGGGGCCACCCCCTGAGTCTCCATGCATTGCTTTCTCTCTATTTTCCCAAGCTGCAATCCAGGAGTTAGAAAAATTAAGCAACTTATCTGAGGTCACCCAGCAAGGGAGGAAGCTGGATGTCAAATCCAGGGCCATTAAATTACCCCCTACTCCCAAGAAGGGGAGAGACAGGCAGAAGGTCCTGCACTTGCTCTCTGAAATTCTGGAACCTGGGGCAGGCTGAAGGGCAAGGCAGGAGGCACAGCCTGTCTCTGGGCTGCTTTCTTCCCAAGACTGCCGTGGGCAGAAAATCAGACTTCCGACCTGCTTGAGTCACTGCCACTTGGGGTTTTCTGTCACTGGGGCCAAACGGATTCTAAACAGTACACTTGTGGCCTCAGCCCCCCTCTCTGGCCAAGGCAACTTTTATTTATGCCTCGGGGCCCAGCTGAAAGGCTACCTCCTCCAGGAAGCCTTACCTAATCGCCACCTTCCTGGAGGGAACTCTGGGATACCTCCCCTGTGAGTCCCAGCTTCTGAGTTCGCCTTCCTGGACTGCCCTCATGACGTGCTGACTGGCGGGTTAGACTCCTTGGCTGGGTATCCACCCATCTTACTCAGGAGACTGGAAGAGAACGTCTTTGTTTTAGCTGCAGGGCAGGGGTGTACTGACACACCAGCTCTCTGGGAGAAAAGGCGCTCTGAGGTGCGGTGCTTCCCGGTTCCTGTGCTGTTGAAATCCTCCCACCACGGCCACTTTCAAGCTGTGATGGTTTCACAACAAGCTCTCAACAGTTCTAACAATGTTGCGGCCGGCTGGTGCGAACCAGGATTCATGCGCTCCAGCTCTTCGCGGCTGGAAGGCACGCCCACCGCGGCTGGAAGGCACGCCCACCGCGGCTGGAAGGCACGCCCACCGCGGCTGGAAGGCAGGCTCACTGCTGAGACCTAAGGCTTGCACTTACTTAGTAGGTGCACAGCAGGCTGGGACCACCGGATCCTTGCTTGGATAGACTATTCTGTTCATTAAATATGTATATATATTTTCTTCCTGAGCATCTAGGAAGAATTTAGAATGGACATCTGGGAAAGATCATTTGTGAATACAGTAGGAGTCCTTCTTTCCTCCCTATATTCTGGCCCTTTGGCAATGTGACCTTGCAGGTTCTCCCATCAAGAGCTGGGGGCTGGTTTCCCAATCCTTAACTCAAGCCTAGCCTTGTGACTAATGATTTAGCCATTGGAATATGGTGAAATGACTTTGACCATTCTAAGCCTGGGCCCCAAGAGCCCTTGAATATCCCTGCTCTTGTCTTGGGATCCCGCCAGCCGGCATGTAGAAAGCCCAGGCTACAGAGACAAGGCATCTCAGCCAAGCCAGCCTTGGCCAGAGAGGTTCAGCAAACCCAGCAGCTGGCTGGAGGTGCAGGAATGAGACCAGCTGGGACCAAGTCACTTGGCAGAGCCCAGGCTAGATAGCTGACCTGCAGGCTCATGAGTAGAATTGGTTGTTTTTTGTTTTTTTGTTTTCTATAAATTTTATTTGTCAGAGAAAGGGAGGGAGGGGGAGAAGCAGGCTCCCTGCTGAGTAAGAAGCCCGATTCAGGACTTGATCCCAGGATCATGACCTGAGCCAAAGGCAGCAGTTTAACTGGCTGAACCACCCAGGTGCCCCTCATGATTGTTGTTTTAACCCACTAAGCTTTCGGGTGGTTTGTTACCCAGCAATAGCTCACCGATGGAACACCACGCTTGTGTTCAGAATAGCTTAGCTCTCGGTAGGACCGTCCATCTCTGAGTGAGGCAGAATTCGCCTTCTGTCTCCCGCAGCTCATTAGCCATGAGCCAGAACTCCAGGTGTCAGCACCACTGACCCCCGTGGCACGTGAATTGTGGCAGAGTATTAATCCTCCCCCCAGACACAGCCTAGAGGAGCCTGGGGGATGGAGACCCACAGTTTCCGATGGGAGGCGGACAAGAGTCTGCTGTCCAAGACTGCAGACCTGAGCTGAGCTGAGTGAGCCCTTTTTCCCTCTGACCTGGCTTGACCAGGAATGGGGAAACTCACAAATTTGTCTTTTCTGGCCGTAGAACATAAAAATATTCTGACCATAGAGCTTAAATGTGTTTTTGTTGGTCTGGAAAAAGAAGGTTCTAATATATTTGGGGTGGGAATGAGGGAGAGAGCTATGTCTTAAAACTCAATTTCTTTTTTAAACTTAAAACTTTCAGTTCAAGTGTAAAATCTGACTTAGAACCTATGAAGGAGTATGTGAAAAACCAGATATCACCCATTCTGCCCTCTAGGTTTAAACCGCTGAAACTTGGTGAAGAGAGGAAGCAGGCCCAAAACAGATTTGCAGGTGCCTTTGGTCGTACTGTGTGGTTTTCCTCTTGCCAGCTGTGTGACCCTGGGCAACTCACGCAGCCCCTCTGGGCCTCTGTGTATGACCAGGGAGACTGAAGGGCTCCATAGTTCCTTTATGATGTGGTTTTTGTATTGGTCTCAGGGGAAAATCCAGGGAGAGCCAGAGAAACTTCTGACAGTTGACTCTTTGCTGTCCCTCTGGGGGGACATACTGTCCCTTCTCTGTTAGCACACAGCATACTCACTAGGCCGGCATGGATGCATTGCTGACACCACACTCTCCCCCAAGTTTGCACTTGGCTCAGGATGCTGCCCGAACACACATGTCCAATGTCACCCCACTCCCCCACCTACCTCAGCTCAGGGATCAGGAGCTTTGAACCTGACTGGACAGGTGGGGAAGTGTGTAGAGAGTTAATTAGCAGTCACTCCACTAAGTGATACCAAGTCTCATTTTGACAAGCTGTGTGGCCCTGGGGAGGTTACTGCACCTCTCTGATCTTCCATTTCTTCCTCCAAATTTTATAGGATGTCCACCATGTGAATCTTTTACAATGTTGATTACATTCAATATCAAATAATTGCTCAATGAAAAAATTATGCGTCCTTTATAACACAGAACGAACATATCCAGAAGTTAATTTTTTTTCCTATCCATTTAATAAAGGACTATGTTGACCTGAAGTTCCCACAGCCACACTGCATTCTCAGAGCTTCTAGGATAGTCTCATTTTTCAGTTTCAGGACTTTGACTTTGTTCCATTATTTGTGCATACCTGGAACACATCTTTTTGGGGGGGGGGGTTTATGGAGACACTCTTGGTGCTTATCTTAGAGGGTTGTTAAAAGAATTAAATGAAATAATCCACTTAAAGCATGAAGCCTAGTGCCTAGACTAATAGATGCTTCACCAGGAGCGACTGCTGTTACCTACTTCCTGGGAATACCAGCCAGCCACCCCTGCGAACCTCAAGTGCTGGGTGTCCAGACATCCCAGCTCTCCAGGCCATAGGTCAAGTGACCTGTGGTGCCCACCTAAGGTCATTCTCCCACTCTCTGTCCTGATGGGGACCTGGGGAACAGAGCCTGCTCCCTCCCTGCTCACCCCCTCCATTGCTATATGGATCAGAAAAGACTCAAAAATGTCAGCGGAGGCGATCTCCTGCCCTTGGGTAGGCATAAGAGACCTTTTCATCCCGTCATAAAATGAAGGCAGTGGGGCCTGCCGTTTTCTTACATGCCCTCCTATCCATCCCTCATCCTTCCCTGCTCTGCTCAGTTTTGCCGGCGCCTGACCCTGTGGACTACATTTCCCAGGCTCCCCTGCACTCTGGCTTCCTGTAGGTTCAGCCAATGGAAGGCCCCGGCGAGAGATCCGTGTTGGGAAGAAGGGAGAAGCTGGGGAAAGAATCTCTTCTGTCCTCTCTGCTTCAAGTGGTGCTCCAGTAAGGGCTGTGTTTCCCCCACAGTTCAAGCTCCTGCTGGGTATGGTTCCAGCTCCTGCTGGTCCCAGTGCCAGCCCCTGATAATCCCCTCCTTTCTTCTGTCCCTCCAAGGCTAGGGAAGTAGCAGTTTCTTGCTGTTTCTAATGTGGGTTGCCTTACTCTTCCCTGTTTAGGTTTCCAGTTCTTCTGTCACGGTTGTAACTCTTTCTTGTATTAAATCACTATTAAACCGCTTGGCCTGGGCTCTGTTTTCCCAATGGGACCCTGACTACTGCAGCTGCCATAGTAAACATCTCACAGGCACTCCACCCCTTCCAGCCTATGGATGCTCCCTGAGGAGAAGGGGTATGTGGGATCATCCAGCTGGGTGTCTCCTCTTGGCCTCACCAATTCCTTACCCCGGGGGAGGAACATGGCTCCGGAGAGGCAGCCGGGCTCTCCGTAAGAGCCCACTCCGTGCTCCTTGGACGATCGGAGGTTCATTCCCCTCTTCCAGGGGATGCTAAGTTCATTTCAAGGTCATTTCAAGATGATTTCCTGTCCTCACTCATCCTGTGATGGGACAGACAAGGTCTTTGTCTAAAGAACCAGAACGCCTAAATTCAATCTCTGCAGCAGTGTCCCCTTTGGGAAGATTACCTTGCCCCTAGAGGGGCTTCTTAGCCCAACCTGAACAGCTCGAGAGCTTGGGGCCCACGGCTCACCCATGTGACCCTGCTCCCACGCCTGCAGGTGCAGTGCCTGTCATCCTCTTCCTGTTCTAGACCACGCTGGAGGCCCTGACCTCACAGCTGTCCCCTCTCATCCTGGGGCCTTTGCATCCAGGAAAACATGTGGGCAGATGTTTTTGGTAAACCACTTGGGGGTGGCTCACCTGCGGGTACTGGAGTAAATGCACCATTTGGGGGATTCCTCCCTCCCCCTACAGGCCAGCCCCCAGGCCATCTGGGCTTGCTGGTGGAATGAGCTATATCCATATTTATAGTGGCGCGGACTGTGGGAGCCCAAGGAATAAATAAAGCTGAGGGCTTTGGGTGGGCTTCATCTTCTGAATGAAATCCCTCTGTCACTGCCTGTAAGTCAGGAGGCTCCAACTGCAGCCTGACCTACAAGCCTCGATGCAGCGCCCAAAGAACGTGCTGTGTGAGGATGAGGAACTGAGAGGCCCTTTCCACTACAGAAGAGGAAACTGAGGCCCACAGAGAAGCAGGGGCTTGACCCAAGCGTTCTGACTCTGAAGAGCCTTTGTGTGGGCCCAGATGGGTCTGGACGCATAGACTTCCCCCCTACACAGCCCCCTCCCTGGGGGTGAGTGTGGACTCTGCCAACCTCAGCCACTCCTTCGAGTGCTGGGCTGCTTCGGAGGAAGTGGGTCCGGGCAGCCCTTCTGGGTGTAAGAGGCCAGCTGCTGACTGGATGCTCCATGCTCAAGGGTACAGGGAGAGCCTCCTGCCGCGGTCACAGAGGGAAGCACTCTCTGGAGCCCATCCTGAGATCTCAGCTGTGCTACCCATTCTAGAAGGTTCCACCAGGCGCTGCCCTGAGGAGTCCAGGGAAAGCCCCGTGAGACAGTTGTCCCGGGAAAATGTTGCCAAGTCCCCTTTTAAAGGCAAAACAGGATGAGCCTGGGTGCGTGCGATGTGCGCAATGGCTATGTGTGCGTGTGTGTGGTGTGGACATATGTCTGGTGTGTGTGGGTGTGCACATGGGCGCGATGCACGCTTCTGTATGTGGTGATAGATGAGACACTACAGTTTGACGTATGTCCCTGTACCTGTGCGCGCCCACGTGTGTATGTGCATTTCACGTGTGTCTGTGCGAGCAAATGGTTGCACGCACACGTGTTGTGCGTATAAGACCGTGCGTGTGCATTTGTGCGTGTCATGCCTGTACATGTGGTGTGTGTGTGTTTGTGAGGCGCAGACCCCGGGTTTTTTTGTCCCTCCCAGGGGAGGAGGCTGAAGGATGGCAGCGAGCCAGTCTGCCCTCCTGTGAGCGTCTTTCACCCCAGCTGGTTTCCTGTGAAGGGCTTTACCTGGCTACGGGCTTGGTGTTACCGGAAGATTTTCTGCCTTCTCCTTGATGTCGATGTGCCTGTTCCTTGGGGGAAATTTGGAAAACATAGAGGAGCACAAAGAAGAAAATGGAAATCTCCCTTCGTCCCCACACTAGAGTCAGGCTGTGGCTTCACCTGACTTTACTGTCCGGCCACAACTGGGACCTCACGGGCAGGAGGGGAAGCCCATGTGAGCACCACATCACCCCAGGGCCCTTGAGCCCTGACCCCACAGCGGCCAAGGCTTTGGAAACTCCTAAACTGCCTTCTTTTGTTGCTGAATTCTTCCTGGGGTGCAGAGTCCCTGAGGGCACCGGGCTGGGCCGGGCTGTGAAGATGGGCACACTGACCCGGGTTGGAACTGGGGCCACACTCGCCTCAAAAGGCTTCATCTTGGTTGTTTCTGTTTCTTAATCTCTGCAGTTCTGTTTCCTCATATCTAAAATGGATTAAAAAAATAACTACCTGGAGCGTTCCAAATCTGGTGGTGTCCCCAGCAGCGGCTCCGTCTCCACTGGGGCTCGGGCGCCTGCCGGGTGGCCCTCAGCCGTGGGGTCTGGTGACCCTACCTTCTCCTGTGTCCCTTCCTGTCTTGGCCCTAGTGGTGGCAGCAATGATGTCCCGCTGTTACGGTCACCTCGCTGTCCTGCTCGGTCCCCAGCAAGTCAGAGCTGCAAACCAGATCCCCATATGAACTCCCTTGGTCGAAAGACCTCGTGTGGTTTTGGTTTTGTGCGGACGCCTGACTGACACAGACACAACACGCAGGCCGGGGTCTGGCACATAGAAGACATTGAATATGCGACACTTAGGTCCATGGCTGTGGCCCCAGCTTGTGACGCCTCATCAGCTAAGCCCTTCCCCAGAGGAAGGCGTCAGGAGCCGTGTCTTCTCCAAACTCTTGATCAAAACGCTCACTAGGCTTGTTTATCTTCTTTTTAAAAGATTTATTTATTTTATTTAGAGAGTGAGAGAACTCATGAGTGTGTGGGGAGGGGCAGAGGGCGAGGGCGGGAGAGAATCCGCCAGTGGACTCCTGGGGGAGCTCCATCTCATGCCCCTGAGATTGTGCTCTCAGCAGAAATTAAGAGCTGGATGCTCAACTCACTGAGCCACCCAGACACCCCATGTTTAGCTGCCCTTTTTTTTTGGGGGGGGTAAAGATTTATTTATTTATTTTGCCAGGGGAGGGGCAGAGGGCCAGGGAGAGAGAGTCTTAAGCACATTCCCTGCTGAGCGTGGAGCCCCACATGGGCTAGATCTCACAACCCTGGGATCACAACCTAAGCGGGAGCCTCAGGCATCCCCATGTTCAGCTTCTTAAACAGCATGGCCCAGTGGTGTGAGAATGAACTTTGGAGTAAGACAGCTTTGGGTTTGAATCTCAGATTCACCATCATTAGCTGGGTGGCCCTAATCAAATTACTTCCACTGCATTAGCTAAAAGGAGGGGCCAAGAATAGCAATTTGCACACATCGTGTATGCAAAGGGCTTGCAGGAGAGGAAGAGATCATGTTTGTGAGCTAGTATGATTAACATTATCACCCAAGTCCCTGCTTCAAGAACCTGGGATTGTTTTTCACTTGAATTTGAGTTAATGGACATAACAGTGGCTCACTCCTATTTCTCCCAGCATCTTTGGGTATAAAGAGCTCAAAGGTTGCTGCAAAGGGGTGAGCAAATCACCCTGGTTGAGAATCATCCTGGGAAGAAAAAGATAAAGACCTGGAAACTTCCCTTTGATGTTGGCCTCTTGGAGTTCACCCTGTCCCTTTTCTCTTCCCCTCTTGGCCCACGTCTTTGTTTGCTTTTACCAGGAATGCCTTCTCATCTCTGATGCACCCAGCGAACTTCTACACATCCTTCAAGACCCAGCTAAGCCACCACCTCGGTGGCGTCTTGCTAACTTGCCCAGGCAGAACGAAACACAAGGTTCTTTGGGCTCTCAGAACCGGCATGTTCTTCTTTTGTGGCACTGAGCGACTCTTCTGTCGACTCCTAAGATCTTAGCTGTCCTACTTAGCACAACTTCCTCCGTGACTCTGTCACGGTTTGGGTACCCTCCTTTTAGGGCACCTATCACATTTCTACAGTAACAGTAATAGCAACAACAGCTGGTAAATGCAGAGAGCTTTAACTACATGCTCGGCACTGCGCTATACACCTCATTGAAGTCTGTCTCTCCTGACCAGGTATCGCAGATGGAGAGAGGCAGATGGGTGCTCAAACGCACTGTTGCCTGGTTCTGGAGTCTGTGCTTGTAAGGGCCAGGATTTTGCCTGGGAACCCCAGGAAGAGTGGGGCGGGGGGAAGAGACCCACTACACCCACCTCTGCTACCCAGTAGCTGTCAGGGCGCTCCTCACCAAGTGAGCACTTAAGGAACGCCAGAAGGAAACAAATTCCATTGTGCTGATGCACCAAGGTTTTTTTGGAACCATTTCCCTATGCTGGTCTGAGTATATCCCGACCCATCTCTCTTTCTTAGTCTGGATTGTTTTAATTGCTGCAGCTCCTGGGAGCTGAAAGTGGGCAAGAGGCTGTGGCGCCCGCATCGCTACCAAGTCACCTCCACACGACCGACGCTGGCCGCTCTGAAGAGCACCCAGTTCCTGGCAGCCTCGCGGGGCACTCCACACCTTGACGTGGCTGTCACATCGCGGGGGCCGCCGCTGGCCTCGGACTCTGACCTTGGCAGGCGGGTCCGGGCAGGGGAGGGGGGAGGGAGCTCCCAGCTGCGCTGTCTGCTCCCTCCGCGAGAGCCGCCGCACCCCACCCCAGCTGAGCACTCCGCGGCCTCCGGCTTCCCAGTCTGGGGGGGTCGGGGGGATAGAGAGACAGGAAGGTCGATGCAGGCAGCCCTGCGGCGGGGGGGGGGGGGGGGGGGGGGGGGGGGGGGGGGGGGGGGGGGGGGGGGGGAGACGGGGAGGCGGGGCGTGGAGGGATGGTTACACCTTAGGTCCCCTTTCCCATCGCTGCCTGCTGGGGTCCTGCAGGTCCCCGATTTCTTGGTTTAGGGAAGGAGGGAAAATTCTCATCCCGGACAGGGACTGGAGCTCTTCTCAGGAGGTGGTGGTGGGGCGACCTGGGGTGGGCGCGGGGGGAACAGCTGAGGGATATTGGGAGCCTCACGCCCCAATGGACGCCCTCGCTTTTCCACCGCTTCCCCCCTCTTTCCACATCTCTCACTCCACCTACAAATAGGTGGCACTTCTTCCACCGCCGCAGAAGGAAGGCCAGAGAGCCCTGCACCGCCCCGGAAGTGCGAAGTGCGGGTAAGACCAGAGACACCTAGTTGAGCGCGGAGATACTGTTTAACTCAGAAATCTAGTTAAGGTTGTTCTAACCTGTTGAGACCAGTCTATTTGATTGTTTTGGGGTTCCAGGATGGCCACTTCAATTTGAACTTCAGATAGGCAGTGAATACTATTTTCGGTGTAAGGATGCCCCCCCCCCCATGTCCCCCCATGCACTATTTAACTACGTCCCCAGTATTGCACGGGACACGCTAGACAGTGAAAAAATTATTCACTGTTCATCTGAAATTCAAGTTGAACTAGTCATCCTGGGTTTTTCCTCGCTAGGTCTGGCCAACCTCATATATTTCCCTTCTTTTCCTGAGTTTTAAACTCAGAATTTTAAACTCAAAATTCCCCTCTCCTTGCCCCCAACCAGCTCCCTCTCCCTGCTCTGGGAGGAGGTTTGGCTTCCACTAGACCGAGCTCCTTTTACTGGCCCTCCTCCCTCCTGTTTTGTTTACTTTAACAAGGTCACACTGGGTCTCAGTTTCAAAGCCTTTGATGTTATTACCAGAGGCTGGGGTTGAGGCAGTATCTAAGCTTTTAGGAAGGTTTCTTCAGGACACTGGAAGGAAATTAAACCTCGGAAAATATGCTTGACATTCTTTTTTTCTTTCTTTCTAAAAAGAAATTCTGCCGGTCCAGCTTCGTTATGGTCACGGGAGCACGGACGGTGAAGTTAAGGCCAAAAACCTCGTTTCTCAAGCCGCCACCAGCTGCAACCTCAGCCAACAAGTGACTTATCTCCAGCTGCACTGCTGCCCTTCTCAGGGTTTTGATCCTCAGCTGAACTTGTTTGGGGAGGCCCCAGACTTGTAGGCTCAAAGGGATCTGAGGAATCAGCTAGACCAGGGCTTCGCACATGCATCCCCCGGGCAGATCTTACCAGTCCCAGTGCTCAGGCCCCAGCCCAGGTTCCTTAACTCAGGATCTCTGGAGGTGGGGCCCAGGCATCCCTGTTTAATATGAAACTCCCTCCCGATGATTCTAGTTGGAGACACAATGAACCAGAGTCACACTTCTTTCTTGACAGGAGCTGGTGGCTACATACCCCAGCTCCCTTCCCCTTGACGGGGCCATCTCTGAGGCCTGTGACCCTCTCCTGTGGGTTGTCTCTATCCCTGCTTGCCCAGGTGCTCACGTGAGGCAGTGACTCAGTTGGTTACCTTTCCCTCCTGAGAAGTACCAGGAGTCTTTTGGTTGCAAGCAACAGAAGTCACATTTGAGCTCTGACTTCCTTTCCCTTCAGTTTGCTCCTCTGCCTTCTTCTATAGGTCAGCTTTATTCTGAGCAGTTTCCTTCCTGTTGCAGGCCTGCACGTTGTCTCGATGCATCTGCGTTGCAGAATTTCCAGCTTCATGATACCCAGATATCCTCTGTACCACTCTCCATAACTTTGCTTAGGAATTCCTTTTGTTAGGGGCCTGGCGGCCTGAGTTATGGGCACCAGTCGCTAGGCAAGGGGACAGGGATTTACCCAAACGGGCTGATACTGCTCAAGTCCCCTTCTGGGCCTAGGGCAGGGTCAGAAACACAGTGTCTGCACAGTTGCCCTGTGGTGGGGTGGGGAATGTTTGGGATCAACCACAAGTCTAAAGGAAGGGTGATAAGCAAAGGAAGGGGTGGGGTGGGAGGGCAGAGAGGCTGTAGGAAGGGCACCAACATCCTAAGTGAATTCTCAGACGAGACAATCTCTTCTTACAGACTTGACCCCTGAGGCCCCCAAACTGTTGTATCAGCCCCCAGCTAAGGTATTCTTTCTGCACTGCAAGAGGAGTGTCTGTCCACCGGCCTTGGCCGCGTCTAAGGAAGGGGCGGAGGTGCCGTCCAGAATTCGATCCTGGGTCATGGTGCCTGTGATTTATGAAGGTGGTTCTCTCAGGAGAAACTGGGAAGGGACTAGAGGAAGCAGGTCACGTAGGAGGAGGCTGAGTCAGAGAGGATCTCAGGCAAGGCCCTGCAGAGGGTGGCTACGGCTTGACCCTTTGGGGTGCCCTAGTGAATAAAGGATGTTCAGGGCTATCTTTTATTTTTTATTTTAAAGATTTTATTTATTTATTTGAGAGAGAGTAAGAGCTAGAGAGAGAAAGAGCACACACAGAGGGAGAGGGAGAGAGAGAAGCAGGCTCCCTAATGAGCAGGGAGTCCAATGCGGGGCTCGATCCCACAACCCTGGGATCATGACCTGAGCCAAAGGTGGACGCTTAACCAACTGAGCCACTCAGGCATCCCCATGGTTATCTTTTTTTTTTTTTTTTAAAGATTTTATTTATTTATTTGGCAGAGAGAGATCACAAATAGGCAGAGAGGCAGGCAGAGAAAGAGGGGGAAGCAGGCTCCCTGCTGAGCAGAGAACCTGATGCGGGCCTTGATCCCAGGACCCTGAAATCATGACCTGAGCTGAAGGCAGAGGCTTTAACCCACTGAGCCACCCAGGCGCCCCCCATGGTTATCTTTTAAAAAATATTTATTAATTTGGCACCTGGGTGGCTCAGTCATTAAGCATCTGCCTTCGTCTCAGGTCATGATCCTGGAGTCCCTAGATCGAGTCCAGCATTGGGCTCCCTGCTCTGTGGGAGGCCTGCTTCTCCCTCTCTCACTCCCCCTGCTTGTGTTCCCTCTCTAGGTGTGTTTCTCTCTGTCAAATAAATAAAATCTTTTTAAAAATTATTAATTTATTTGGGGGGACAGAGGGAGAAGGAGAGAAGCAGACTCCCCACTGAGCACAGAGCCCCGCAAAAGTTGGGGCTCGAACCCATGACCCCGACATCGTGACCTGAGCCGATATCAAGAGCCGGAGGCTTACCTGACTGAGCCATCCTGGTGCCCTGCTCAGGGTTACCTTGACGAGAGGGCTGGGCTCCCACGCTTCCTCTTTCACCTCGGCCAGCGGGCACGGGAGGAGAATGGAACATTTTAGGCACTTCTGGCTCACTCTGTCTGGCAAGGAGACTCCGGCAGCTGAGGGATGCCCTCCAAGGAGGGATAGGTACCCACTCAGGGAAGCAAAAGCACAGCAGAGCAGGGAAGGGTCAGGGGCGCAAACGGGTAGAGAGAGATCTGAGGGCTGGGTGGAGTGCTGACATTGCCCCCACCAGTTGCCATGGCCTGGGACCCACACATCTGTGCCCATAAACCAGAGGTCTCAACTCCGCACCCAGACTCATTCTGCGCACGCGGTGCTGACTGTCCAGGGCCTCACCTCTTCTGAATTAGGTGCCGACATGTACATTTCAGGCTAATTTCTACACAGAAAAGGAGATCTCTAGGTCCGAGTGTCACTGGTGCGAGTCATAGAATCTGCGCAGCCTGAACAGTTCTACCTAGTGACTTTGAAGCCACAGTCCCCACCGCTCTCTATTTGTGACCCAAACATGGGCGCTGTTATTTTTCTTATCCTTAAGAGGAAAGAGAAATATTTTTTGTACCCACAACTCTGAAGTGGAGGAAAATACGTGGGATGAATAATGTGGACACAGGATATGCCTGTGTCTGAAGCAGGCAGCCGAGATGCCATGTCTCCCCCATGGCGCCCGCTTCCCGCTCCGAGTTTGTGCCCCCAGCAGACTCTCCTCTTCCACCAGGATCCAGCGGCTCTGCTTCCCCTCCCCCCTCCCGTTTGTTAAAAGCAGCTGTTTTTCCCTTTCCAGGTCTCCAAGTGCTGATTTCATTTTTTTCCCGACAAGAGTTTGAAGCCAGGAGGGAAATGGTTTGGCAGGAAATCAACGTGCAAGGGGAGGAAATGAGCAGATGCTGTGCTGCGGTCTGAGGGGGGTGTCCAACCTGAGACTGGATGGAGGCTCTGGGACCCCAAGAGGCAGAGCGCCCAGCGTGCTGGTGGGATGGGGCGTTCGCTCAGCGCCCTCAACTGTGGCTGGGCTGGATTCCAGAGAGAATCCAGAATTCCTCCCATTCTCTCCGGTGTAGGTAAACAGAGGTGCGGACCAGCTGGGGAGAAATGGAGGAGAGTTGGCAGAGGCCTCAACTCCTGTCCACCCAGCTTTATAGGGGAGACTTTTGAGCGCCTGTGTTGCATGGAGCTGGGAGGTGAGGAAGGACATCTGACAGGATGCTTAGCCCAGGACTAGCGTCGAAAGCTGGTCAGCAGGCAAACCCGGCTCAGGGCCCGTGGGCCCCGGGCAGGGAGGCCCAGGTCAGAAGGAGCCTTGTCCCACATCCTGGGCTCTCACACGGCCCCCTGCCACCACCCCAGTCTCCGCAGCCCCCTGGCTCTTCTCACTGAGATCACCCTCGCCTCCCAAACCCACTACGTCAGCATCTTTGACTGAGTTCTGGAAAAATTCCTTTCTCCTTAATTGTGCCAAGAAAGGACTGAAAGTTTCCAAGAGGAACATTTCACTGAGGCCCAGAGGGGAAAACCCAGGGGCACAGGAGTGCAGACAATCTGACCACACGTCTAGTGGAAGAACACTCGGTGGGCACGGCAGAGGAGGTGTGGGGGCCTCAGAATTCCTTGACTCCACTGGGCCTGGAGGGGAGGCTTGCTTCCAGCCGGGTGGGGACGGCTGTCATCCCAATGACCTGGGATCTTTTGAATGATCCATCTATCTTCCATGGATATAAATTATGAAATTCCTTTCTTTGGTGTCTATTAAGCAGGGAGGCCGAGAGGAGGCAGGCTGCTGGTGCTCCCTGAGCCTCCACGCTGTTTTCCCCAATAGTTTAGTTCAGGATCCAAACCTGCAAATTTCGCTCAGGGAAGCAGAAGCCCTGTGGTTCGTGAGGCTTCTCTCCTGGGAGTGTAGCTTCGCCATGCTCGTCACTGCTCAGTCCCCCTTTCCTGGTGCTACAGCCCGCTGCTCTTCCTCTGAGGATGTGGTTCGTTCCTGTCCATGCTTCTGGCTTGCCTCCCTAGTCCATGACCCTGATCCCCTCTGACCAGAGCCCCAGGGGCTGCCCCTTATGGGATTCCCAGTGGGTGTTCCTCTATCCTGAGGACAAGAGGGTTCATCTCATCTCTTCGTCGGATCACACTTCACAGTGGGTTCTCACACTATCCCTTAGGGAGGAAGAAAACGAGACTTGGAGAGATTACGCCCCTGTGGCTAGCAGCATGTGAATCCAGCTCTCACTCTGAACCCCTTAGGGTGCTGTGATCAGAGAACTGTAAGCCTCAGGCCTCCAGGATGCTCCGGCTGCACAGAGGGAGTTCTGGGAGGTCCTGAGTGGGTGGGGTCAAGCTCAAGAGCGTTGTCTTTGGCATCCCCAGTCCTCCACACCGCACTGCACACTTGGGGATTCCCTGTGCCGTGCCCTACCCCACCGACCAGGACCCCATTCCCTAGGGTTCTCGTTGGTACCATCCAAACTTCCCAGAGACTGATGCCAACTGGACCCACTCGCTACAGGGCAACGATGGATGGTGATGAAGTTTAGTTATCACTATCTCCAGTTTTTTTTAAAGATTTTATTTATTTGACAGAGAGAGAGAGATCACAAGTAGGCAGAGAGGCAGGCAGAGAGAGGAGGAAGCAGGCTCCCTGCTGAGCAGAGAGCCCGATGCGGGCCTCGATGCCAGGACCCTGAGACCATGACCTGAGCTGAAGGCAGAGGCTCTAACCCACGGAGCCACCCAGGCGCCCTATCCCCAGTTTTGATAGTGCAGGCCACACAGTGGTCAGTCCAGGCTCTGGATTCACCGGTGACATGGACCACTGCCTACATGCGAGGCAAGGGGCATCACTGGGGCCCTTCTGCCCCAAGCCCTCCTGCACCACAGTGGAACTCCCACGACAGCACTCACTCTCTAAAGGCCACCTGGATAATCGCTTTCTTTTTCTAAATCTGAGCTTATTCAAAGAAAAATGATTTTGGCTTGGCACGGAAAAAGGTCAGGACATTATGCTGTTGGAAGTGTTTATGAGCTTGAAAAAAGTGGAGAATTCTTTCAGCAGGTACCATCCCCAGCCCCTTCACGATGAGAAAGTCCACCCATTTCATGGCATCAGGAGTGTTTTAAGAAGGGGGTCTGGAAGCAGGAGCGTTTTAACTGGTGGTGTCCCCCCGGGGAGCAGCGAGGGATCAGTTGGCCACCACTGCAAAGGGAAGGGACGTGTTTTGATTAAAATATGAAAGCTACAGAGCCCATTCCATATTGTTGTTTTTAAAGATTTTATTTACTTATTTGAGAGAGAACACAAGTGAGAGAGCACAAGCAGTGGGAACAGCAGAAGCAGAAGGAGAAGTTGACTCCCTGCTGAGCAGGGAGCCCCATGTGGGACTCGATCCCAGGACCCTGGGATCAAGGTCTGAGCCAAAGGCAGATGCTTAACTGACTGAGCCATCCAGACGCTCTTATTTTTTTAAATAAGCAATCATTCAAACATCTATCTATCTATCTATCTATCTATCTATCTATCTATCTATCTTCTATTATCTATCTATCATCTATCTATCTATCTATCTATCTATCTATCTATCTATCTATCTATCTATCTATCTTAGAGAAGGGGGAGAGGGAGAGAGAGAATCTCATGACCCCAAGATCATGACTTGAGCTGGAACCAAGAGCCATATCCTTACTCAACTGAGCCACCCAGGTGTCCCTAATCTTCCTAACTTTTCATTAGAAAAATTTTAAGCCTTAGAAACCTGCAAGAATAATAGCTATGAGATTCACTAATAAGTTAACATTTTGTCACATTTGCCCTCCCTCTTTCTAGAAATATATACATTTGTTCAAAACAAGTATCAATATTTCTTTCTTTCCTCCCTTATTTTTTTCCTGAAATATTTGAGAATAAGTTACAGGCATCCTGACATTTTACCCAGATATTTCTGCATATGTCCACAAAGATAATTCTCCTTCATAAGAACAAAACTATTATCACACCCAATGAATTTAACATAGATACAAATCCTATCTCTCTCTCTGGTCTGTCTTCACATTTTCCCAACTACCCTGATTATGTCCTTTCTTGCTTTGATCATGGACCCAGCCAAGGCCCATCCCCTTGTGTTTGATCTCCCAAGTCTCCTCTGATCTGGAACCTTCTTCCAGCCTGCCTGATACTTTCTGACACTGGTATTCATTCATTCATTTGGCAAAATGGCCCCCAGTGTGGATTTGACTGATGGCTCCTCATGAAGAGATTCAGGTTTTGGAGCAGGCGGGAGGGGTGGGATAAAATTTTATCCTCTTTTTGAACAGCTGATGTGAATAAAACCCAGAAGGTATGAAAGCATGTATACTGCAGAGTGTCCCTCTTTCCCCTGTCCCCAGACACCCAGTTCCTTTCCTGGGGGGTAAACCATGTTCCAAACTGCTCTGTCTCTTTCAGAGAGAGCACAGGGGAGATGACTTGTGGTGGTTGCCATGCCTTGCCCTGGGTGTTTCAGTGTGTGTGTGTGTGTGTGTGTGTGTGTGTGTGTGTGTCCATCTGTCTGATTGTGTTACTTGCTTGCCTAGAAGCCTTGAAAGGTTCCTGGAAGGCTGTCAGGATGTTATATGGCTACAGGATCCTGTGTTCTGGACCCTGCCCCTCTCATCCCACCGCACTGCACTCTCGCCTGGAAGGGCCTCCTTTCTACTCCTCCTGTCTGCCACCTGCTAGCCCCCCTTCTCTAGAACATGCCTGCTCCTCTTTGCCTCACCAGCTTCCCATCACCCTGCATGTCTTGTCCACCAGCCCCTTCCTCCAAAAAGCCATCCCTCAATCCTGGGCTGTATGACACTACGTCTCCTGGTAAGGCCTTCTCCGGACACCCTGTTCCCTCTCCCCGCTCCAGAAGGGAGGAACCAGTTCGAATCTGGGCACCAGGCTAAGTGCCTCACACATAACAAGCTTTCAGTAAATATTTGTGGAGCGTGGCTACGACTGTGAATCTTTCATATCTCGCAGGGGGCATGGGAGCCGGGCTTGGGGCAGGCGGGAGTGGGAGGATTCCCAGGGCTGGTCCAACCCAGGGCCAAGCAAAAGAAGTCACATATCCGGGGGTGCATTGTGGTCAGTGGTGAGGCCAGAAGGTAACTGGCTCCCGCTCTACTAGTCCTGAGGCTGGGAGTTCCTGGGAGAATCAAGCAAGTTCCCAGGAGCCGGACTGGGTGTTGGATCCAGAATCAGGGACCCAGCGAGCAAGGAGGGGGCCGGAGGGCCCGGGGCGGCCGGAGGGCCCGGACCTTGAGCAAGACTGGGTGTTCGGAGGATTGTTGAATGGATCTGTGAAGGCTCAGGGACTGTGCAGGGACCTACCTCTACCTCATTGTCACAATGTGTGCCGGCCTCACAGAAGGCCAGGGAGGCCCAGCACGGTTAATAAAAGTTACCCGTGGGTCCAGACCCTCCAAAGTCTGGAGCAGAAGGCACAAGGCGTGACTCTTGACCCCTGAGTTCTCCAGGTTCTCTTGGGCGAGGAAAGTAGAAAGGAGGAGCTGAAAAATCTCTGCAAAGAGGTTCCACACTTGGGCCTGAGGCCAGAGGAAACAGTAACGCTCACAAGCAGGATGCCACCCTCCTTCCCCCCCTTGTCCTTTGAAGAGAGAAGCAGGATGGCAGCTATGACCCTTTATGCCCCATACGACTCCATGGGGAAAAATATATTCATGGAAGAAAGAGAACTCTCAAGCAGGGTAACAGCACACCAAGGCCGATTGTTTTGTTTTGTTTTTAGTCTTTTCTGCAACTTGCGAATTTTTTCTGCAAGGAATTCCGATTATTAGGTCCTTTTATAAAAATAAAGAGGAAACCCTTTTAACGATTCTGTATACATTCCTTGAGAGTACTGCTTCTAAACCTCGGCTGTTCGTTGGACTCACCGAGGACTCTTTAGGAATATTGACTCCTGGGTTCCATCCCAAAGTGATTCACGGCCACTGGCTGGGGTGTGGCCTACCCAGGTAATTATAATATACACCACTGACCTCAAGGGGCTATGCTCTACAGAGGTCCAGTGAAAGATGCACTGTCGCTGAATATCCACATCTGGGGAGGCCAGGCTCAGGCATTTGAGCTGCCTTTCCTATAACTTCAGGGGACACCATTTATACAGCCTACGGTGTGAATGGGGCCTCCCTGGACTTATATAAGGCAGAAGCCTTGTAAATATGGATATATAATTATATGTTCATAGACACATCATTTAAAGACTAATTGCGTTTGTTGACTACAACCCTCCAGGGGGAAGCAAAGTGATTTGGGCTAAGCTGTACCGAACATTTTAACTGACTTAGTGTGCTTTGTGAAAGTGTGAAATCTGAAGGCCAAGATAGCAATAAAAGTCAGGAAGCACGGTGACCACATGAGCCTGGCCCCATGGGTTGTCCCACACACAGGACTGAAAGGACATGCCCAAGGGGCTAGGACGTGTGCAGAAGCACAGGAGCAGTGAGGAAGTCACCAGCAGATGGTCAAAGTCCAGTTGGTGCCCTGTTAGGGCAGCGAGGGCAGCGGTCCTATGGGGGGCGGGTTTCAGCCTTTGCCATGAAGCTTTTTTGTTTCTGCCTGTTGGGATAACCATAATTCTTTGATGGGATCTAATTCCATGCCCTTGAACCTAGGCTGGACTTGGAGTTGTTTAGAGGAATGCAAGGCAGGGCGAGCGAGGCTAGGAAGTCTTGAGGCTGCAAAGATGGGCAGCTTCTTCCTTTGCCTCTTGAGTCACTGCTTCTTGGAGCCTAACTGACCTTCCACAGGAAGCTCGAGTAGCCGAGTGGAGAGGTCCATGCAGAGAGTGATGGAGCTGCCGAGAGGCAGTTCCGCCCAGCCATGGAAGGGAGGCAGTCTGTCCCTTCCAGCCGTTCCCAAGTCCCAGCCGACGCCAGGCCACATAGAAGATCCACCTGGTCAACCCACAGAATTATGAGAAATCCCTCTTTGCTGTTTTGAGTCACCAAGTTTTGGGGGTTTTGTGACACAGGAATAGGTCGTCTGAGGCAGGGCGGCTCTGCAGGTGGGAGCGGGCTGTAAGTCACGTGGGCTGACCGTCCTCCGGGGCCTTGGAGGCATGGAGGGAAGGGCAGATCCCAATAAAGCAAGGTGGTTGTTTCTTTAAATATTTATATTTATCAAAGCAATCGTCCAGGGCTGAACTGCGATGTTGTAGGGGGGGAGCGGGGCGGTTCAAGCTGCCCCCTGGCAGAGGGCTGAAGTCGGACAGCCTTTATTTAGGGTTATCCTGAACCCAGGCGAGGGGCCAGGCCTGGAAGCACGTCCCCAGATGCCCAGGCGCTCGATGCGGGATAGGGTGTAACCTTGGAGTATGAGCGATGCCCAGGAAGGCCCCATGGGCAGCAGGCCCCTCCCCCTCTAGGACCCTGGGAGCCCCGGTGTCCAGGGGTGAGGGAGCACGAATATGGAGCCCTCAGCACAGCTGGCCCCGGTCCCACCTTCTGGACTGCGTCCTTTGTGCCCGGCATCCCGATAGTCTGGCAGGTAGAGAGGGGGCAGTAGCTGCTGAGTGAATGGGTCAAGCAGCAAGCCTCTTGGAAAGATTAACATTCGTAACCTCAGTGTTTTTTTGTCCCACTGTATTTTTCTTAAAACTTTTTGTTTTGAAATCCTTTCACAGGAAACTTACAGAAACAGGATCAAAACTCATCCAGGTTTCCCAGGTGCTGACATTTTGCATTCCGCTCTTTTTCTCCGTAGGTGTCACACATACACATACACTCGTGCTACTGTTTTTAACTCTTTTTTTTTTTTTAAAGATTTTATTTATTCATTTGACAGAGAGAGCGAGCAGGAGAGCACAGGCAGGGGGAGCGGCAGAGAGAGAAGGAGAAGCGGGCCCTTGCACAGGGAGCCCGATGTGGGGCTTGATCCCAGGACCCCGACCCCCGAGGCAAAGGGCACCGCTTAGCCGCCTCAGCCACCCAGGGGCCCCTGTTATTAACTTCTGAAATGATCGAAGGAGTTGGAGACCTCCCACCGCTGTGCCCCTGACTTCTTCAGTGTGGGTGTCCCCCACGAGGCCATCTTTTCCCGCTCCCTCCCTTGATCAAATTCAAGACATATAACATTGACTCAAAGCTATTATGGAAGGCGGGACCCATGCCCAGACGTCCCAGTTGTCCCTCTAATGTCCTTTTAGAGACCTCCGTCGGCCCCCCACCCTGGGATGGATCCCAGATTGTGCACTGCCTTCACTTGTCACATGTCTCTAGTTTCCTCCCTCTGCCCACTATGACACTGGCGTTTTCGAGGCCCACAAACCGGTTGTTTGAGAAATTGTTCTCCAGGTTGAGTCTTCCGTTTCCTCCTGATAAGATTCAGGCTGTGCCTGTTCTCAGGACTAGGATCCCGCCTGTCACTCTTCCTCTCCAGACCTAGCCGGCTCAAAGTTCACGGCCTCTGTCAGCCCTGAGGGAGGAGCTGCTACACCCAGGCTCCCCGCTCCGTCGGGGTCCAAAAGGGAAGCGACCTACCCAGGTCTCACCCGGAATAAGGGACTGAGCGGAGGCAGTATCCAGGCAGCCTCAGCGGCCGCTAAGGGCTCCAGTTTCCATTGTCTGCGGTAAAATAAGGGACAGGGACAAACTCATTTTTTTTTTTTAAAACAAACCCATTTTTATTCCCAGCTTTTCCGTGTGAGCGGGGCAGGGCCTCCCTAACCTGCCCTTTGTTGTATTAATTGAAGTCCGGGTGGGGTGGTAACCAGGAGATGCGACAGACTAGGGAATCCAAATTGATTTTCAAAAGGAAGCACCTGGAGCTGCTCTGAGACAATCTCTCGGAGAGGGCCGCAGGTGGGAGCAGGGAGGAGGAGGAGAGCTTGGGGTGAGAGGAGGAAGGCCGGGTGAGCCCCTGCCTGCGCTGTGGGACTTTGGAGCCAGAGAGAGGGTGAAGGGGTTTTTAGAAAGTTCGTAGTGCGTTTGGAATATGCCCCCCCCCCCACTCCTTCCTCTCTCTGCTGTTCGCCTCTTCAAAAGCCCTTAAGTGGGGGAAATAAATCAAGGCTTTGAGAGAAGGCTGTGTTTGCTTTGAATGCACCTCCGTGTTCAAACTGGCCTGCAGGCGACCCAGTTATATTCTGGTTATATACGAGGGGAGGCGATTTCATCCGGGTCAACCGGAAGGGCTGCTTTTGTGCTGTCCACAGAGGTGCGGGGACAGGGCTTGCGAAGGGCTTGGTCACACCTGGGGTCATCGCAGTGGTTGAGTAGGAGAGCGCAGAAGGCGCTTCTCTTTATTTCCTTCTGATTATTTCATGTACGCAAGTTCTGTGTCCCCAGATCAGCTGGACATTCCAAGGCAAAAATGGTGGCTCTATGGCATACCTCCCATGAAGTCCCTTGTCTCTCTGGGCCTCTGTTTTCCCACCTGTAAAATGGGGCTATACACAGTGATTCTCAGCCAGGATGTGTGTGATGATTAAACAGGATAAAGCATCTAGAAGCACTTGATGGGCTACAGGGGGTGACATGTCTGTCTGGGCCTTTAGTGGCTCTGTGTCCTGCCCTCATCCAGGAGGACAGGGGGGTTGACTGAGCACGAGGCGACTAAGGGATGAACTGCTGATCTGATGGCCCCGGGCGTCTCAGGATCAGAACACACTCTTGGCATTCCCTGTCCTGGTTTCCCTGTGTCCCTATGGAGACAGGTGACCAAGAGAGACTTGAGGCCTCAGGGGGCCTGTGAAGGACTCTGGGCCCTGAGCAATCTTACTGGATGCTGCTTACTGGGAGGCTCTGTGATCTACAGAGCCCTGCTTGGGTGCTTGTCTGGCTGCGCCCCTCCCCACAAGGTGAGGAATCTGGGGGCTATGTGACCAGTCTGATCATAGCTGGTGAGACCTTTCTGGACCAAATCCCATGGAACTGGGGCCCTGGATTTCCTGCCCAAATGGCAAGAGGCCTCCTCCCAGGGCTCAGGGGGTTCTCTTTCTCTCCTGGGTTGTCCGAGAAAGGCAACCTGCCCCCAGAGCCTGAAGGTGCTGGGGGGAGCCCAGGGGCCGCTCTTTGTGGAAGCATGGGCGGGACTCAGACCCCAGGGCGGGATGACCCTGCGCCCACGCAAGAGGCCTTCCAGGTTCCAGAGGTAGCGCTGGGGCCAGCCAGGGGTCGGGTTTCCGCCTGAGTCCGTTTTTACTACCCTGCCACCTTCGGGCATGGAACCCTGTGGAGCTCTAGAATTCTGAATTCAAAGCCGGTCTCCCAGGCCTTAAGAGAGTAGAGAGTCAAGGTAGGAGCATGGAGCCTACTATACCGATCGGCTCATTTGCTTGATTTGTGGCATTTAAATATTCTGAGACATGGGACGTGGGGCTTTAGCCCTGGGACTCAGGCCTGCAAGTGAGCAGCAGGCTCGGCTGACGGTGCCTGAGCGCGGCTGGAGCCCAGCGCGGGCCGAAGCCAGGACTGCCACGTGGCCTCCTCAGAGGGACTGGCCGCAGAGGAGTGGAGGCCGGGGGAGGGACGAGCCTAGAAGCAAACTGTTGGTGCTTCTAGGACTGTAGCTAATAGCATCCAGCCATCTTAAACTCACTCCAGCTTAGGAATTGTCGCTGGGCCGGTTACCAGGATGCGGGATTTGGGGAATCTGATTCCTCGAGGAGCAGGTGGCGGGACCTTTAGGAGGGAAAGAAGTTCCTTCAGGTCTGTCCTGTCCTTTCGCCAGAAGCTGAGGCTGAGGCAGAGCCCCACCTGTCCCAGCCCTCTCCTGACTTTGTCCCAGCCAAGGACCCTAGCCCACAGTGCCAGCAGTGGCTCCCCCTCCACACTTCGGAGCAGGGATGCCTCACTGCGCAGGACCAAGGGCTGGGGGGGGTTGGCCGGAGAGCACCGGGCTGAGGCCAGGCCAGCGGGGGCTGCTATTGCTGGGTGTGCGTTGGGGAAGCATGTGTCTTTTGGCTCAAGGAAAAAATTCAAAAGATACTTGGTTATGATGGATTGGAAGAAACAAGCAAAGAGAGGCAGAAACTCTGCAGGTGGGAAATTGGTTTCAAAAGCCGTTTTTCGGGGAAGGGGTGTGAATTTGGAGCTCCCGCGTTTTCCAGGCCTCTGGGGAGCCTCTTGGCCGTGAGTCTCGTGTTCCTCACAGACTGTGGCCTCTCTCTGGCCGGAGACGAGGTTTCCCCCAACGAGATGGACTCGAGATCGGTTTTTTTTTTTTTTTTTTTTTCCTCCTGTCTTCATAGGAAATTCTGAGCACATGAGGTAAACCGTCTGGGAGAGAAAGAATTCGTGGAGTGGAGTTGCTAGAACGTTTTCTCTTCCAGGGAGGTTTGGGGAGGGGCCTGCAGCACGCACACGTGCTTGCTGACTCAGCCCCCTCCCCGGAGACCAGAGAGCAGGACATCCTCAAGAGGTTCTGGGCTCCTCCTTCCTGATGAGCTGGTCATGATGACTCAACCTGACACAGGGGCTGGGGCCCCTCCTAATTTGGCAGGGGGGGCAGTGGTAGCGAGGCCTGAATAAGCACAGGGAACACCAATTCCACATCAGCTGAGCTTTAGAGACTCTGATCCGAGGGCAGAGCCTAGACTGGATGGTAGGGGAGACCATCGAGGAGGCAGCTGGAGAGAATCCCCTCCCTGTTTCTCAGCCTTGGAGAGAAGCCTCTGATGCAAACCAGCAAAGGCAGGGCTGGGCATCTGGGGGAAAGCCACTCAGGGACAAGCCCAGTTCCCTGAAGGGAAGCTGAGGTGTCCCTTGAGATAGCCACTCGGCTTCTGTTTGGGTTGGACGGGCCAACAAAGCTAGACCTTCGCCCCACCGTGAATGCACAGAATTCTGTGCAATTTGCCGCTCCTTTTCCTATGGGGGCCCTAGAGCCCCCCCAGGGCGTGTGGCCCTGGGACTTCCAGCCTGGGCCTCCTGGGGGTCTGAGAGGCAATGGGACAGCTGCTCAGAGCTAGGGATCGTGCGCCCAGCTGGTCTTCCTCGAGCCACAGGGAAGTTGAGTCAAGTGACTTGGCGGAGGCTGGGCTGAGGCCTGTCATAGATGGGTGACTGCGCCACTCATGTTGGGACTGGCTTGGCTTCGGCGAGACCTATGAGATGTAGGTCAGAGCTTTCCTAGAGCGCGGTCACCTTCAATCACCTGCTCCTCCTCCTTCTGGTTTCCAGCTGACGTTGCTGGAGGGTGTGTTTGTTACCCCCGGCTTCTGTAACAAGTGTGGCAAACTGGGCGCCTTACGACAAGGGAAGCTCATTTTCGCAGCGTTCTGGAGGCCAGAAGTTCAAAATCAAGGTGTTAGCAAGGCTGGGCCCTCTCTGAAGGCTCCAGGGGAGAATCCTTCCCATCTCTTCCAGCTTCCGGTGGCTTCAGGCGTTCCTGGTCTTGGGCTGCATCTTTCTGTTCTCTGCCTCTGTGTTCCTCAGGCCTCATCTCATCTCTGCGTCTCTCCTCTGTGTAGCTCTGGTGAGGACACTTGTCACTGGGTTTAGGGCCCACCTGGAAAATCCAAGATGATCTAATCCTGATATCCGTAACGTAATTACAGCTGCAAAGACCTTCTTTTCCAAATATCATCACCTTAACAGATTTCACAGATTCCAGAGATTAGGATGTGAACATCTTTCTGGAGACCACCATTTGGCCCACCACACAGGGTTTCTATAAGTCAAGCCCTTTTACCCATTTTTTTTTTTAAGATTTTATTTATTTGGCAGAGAGAAACACAGCCAGAGAGGGAACACAAGCAGGGGGAGTGAGAGAGGGAGAAGCAGGCCTCCCACTCAGCAAGGAGCCCGATGTGGGGCTCAATCCCGGGTCTCCAGGATCATGACCTGAGCCGAAGACAGTTGCTCAACCAACCGAGCCACCCAGGTGCCCCTACCCATTTTTTTTTTTTGAAAAGTCAACTCAAAAAAAAAAAAAGTCAACTCCGCGCTCAATGTGGGGCTTGAACTCACGACCCCGAAATCAAGAGTTGTGTGCTTCACCACCTGAGCCAGCCAGGCGCCCCTTATCCATTTTTAAGCAGCTTCAACCCCACTCACATTGTGCGACTATCAGAGATGAAACAGAAAGTCTCATTCCCAGGCCCCTGGGCCTCAAGGCACTGTTCACCCGCGCAGCTTCTTACCGGAGACCCTTCGCCTCACAGGCGCCATTCATCATTCGTGCTCCTTTACAGAGCTGTGAGGACCCGGGTCCCAGGAGGGGAGGCAGACAGGACCGAGAACGGGATGACCGCACAGCAATCGCCCAGGACCCGTGGGACCCGGCCGCTCCCTGCCGTGTGGCCACGCCAGTCCCATACCGGTGCTGGCTTTCTCCCTCCAGACCAACGGTTCTCCAAGTCTGGTCCCTGGACGAGTGGCATCAGCATCACCTGGGAACTTGTTAAAAATGCAAATTCTGAGTCTGCACTCTACATTGCCTGGGTCAGAATCTAAAGGTGGGCTCAACTTACAGCTCCCTAAGCCCTCAGGTGATTCCGAGTTCATGCCAGCGCAGGAGAAGCAGCATTCTGGATTTTCAGAGACAATCCTGCTTTGAAAGAACTTAGCGCCTCCTCTACAGAGCGACGACTTTTATTACTTAGACGTTTCATGAATAAAGAAAACAAGGGAACTGACAGATTCAGTAAGATCCGTGAGTCAAAGATTTTGAATGGGTTGCAGGGGTGGTGGGGTACCTGGTATTCTTGGATTTGTTGGGGTTGCATGTATTTTTAACCATCTAATTAGTTGTCAGCATTAAAGAAATAGAATATTACACATAGAAATCCACATTTCAATATATATATATTTTTTAAGATTTTATTTATTTATTTGACAGAGAGAAACGCAGCCAGAGAGGGAACACAAGCAGGGGGGTTGAGAGAGGGAGAAGCAGGCTTCCCACCGAGCAGGGAACTTTGGGACCATGACCTGAGCCAAAGACTGGTGCCTAACGCCGGAGCCACCCAGGCGCCCCCACATTTCAATATTTCTTGAAAAAATTGGCATGTCTCTGCATTCCTGCTACTCTGCGTTCCCGTGTGACAGTGGATCGGGGCCCAGCCTGGGCCACCTGTTTCAGTGAGATGTGGGGTTGCCAGTTAGCCACAGTCCCCAGTCCTCTTCAAGGTCAGGAGGTGGGGCTCACTGGAGAAAGCCCCTTCACTTACGTCACTGCATTGCTGCCATCAGGATTTTGACTTCTTGAACCCTATACGTAAACAGAGGCCTCAAACTAGAGCCCACTATGGTGGTTAATTTCATATATCAATTTGAGACCATGGAACCCCAGATATTTGGTCCAACAATAGTCTAGATGTTGCTGTTATTTTAAAGATTACGTTAATATTTAAACTGGTAGAGTTTGGGGCGCCCGGATGGCTCAGTTGTTTAAGTGTCTGCCTTTGGCTCAGGCCGTGAACTCAGGGTCCTGGGATCAAGCCCTGAATCATCGGGCTCCCTGCTCAGCAGCGAGTTTGCTTCTCCCTCTGCCCCTCCCCCTGCTTGTGTTCCCTCTCTCACTGTCTTTCTCTCTCTGTGTCAAATAATAAACAAAATCTTTAAAAAAAATTAAAAAATTTTTTTTAAATTTTTTTTATTGTTACTAAAATTTTTTTTCCAGTGTTTCAAGATTCATTCCCCATTCCCCACACCCAGTGCTCCACACTTTAGGTGTCCCCAGTACCCACCACCAGGCTCTCCCATCCCTCCACCCCCCTCCCTCCAAGTCCCTCAGTTTGTTTCTGTGTTCAAAATCTCTGTTGTTTCGTTTCCCTCCCTAGATTAC